>BJBW01004388.1:117291-132635 GCA_004320125.1 Scolopax mira
ATCAACTTCTCCATCCTGATCAAGGGGACTGTAATAAATGCCCACAGCAGTGTCCCTCATATTGACCTGCTCCTTAATCCTCACCCACAGGTTCACAACTCTCTCATCTGACACCAGGGAGGGTCTTAGGGACCTTTCCTCACTCTCTACCCATTCCTTAACATAAAAAACAACACCTCCACCCTTCCATCCTCAATCCATCAATTATGCAATGCACCTGTAATCTTATATTTGTTTTTAAAGAATCTCATCTCATTAGCAGTAAATTAATGTTATACATGGACCAGGTACTAACCTGTAAGGCTGCTTCTGCCTCTTCCAAAGCAGGCTTTGCAGCTTCCAACTTCTCTTCAGCAATGGCTTTGTCAACTGAGATACTGTCTACAATAGCTTGAGCTTTGTCTTTCACTTTCTGCACTTCACCCTTCACCCTCTCAGCAGCCTGTGCTTTTACAGTAACTTCTTTCAATACCTAGAATGTGAGAAAACCCACATGTCAAATACCAAAGAAAACAAGTTTGTTGGAAGAATGTGTTAATTTTTGCTGTAAAATTTCACCTTTTAAATTCCAGAACCATAAAACTCAAACAAGATAACTTTCATCACTGTTATAATTTTCCAAGATCCCCTTTTTTCTAACACTTAACTTCTTTTTTCTTGATTCATTTTTTAAAATAGAAGAAATAAAAAAGGGGAAAAAAAAAATCAAAGAGCAATACACTCTGAAGGCTGTTCATACCATGTCGGCTTTTTCATTGGCAATTTGAAGTTCCTTTTCTTTGACCTCTAGCTCTCTGCTTAGAGCAGCCACTGACTCAGAGGCCTCTTTCAATTTTTCCAGTCCAGTATTCACTCTGGAGTTAAAAAACAAAATAAGAAGCATGTAATTCTTTATATATAATTTACACTCCACTTTCCAAATTATTCCAGCAATAGAATGAATCATATCAATCAGAATGAACACTAGCAAAAGATGTTTTACACCAAAAATAAAACTTGTACAGGAACTTTCACGTAAGCGCCTGATGTATTCAAAATAAAGAAAGTGAACAATTAAGAATTACACAAAGAGAATTTGTGGCTTGAAATTTTACCTACTTCTAACTCAGACAGTGTGCCTTTATTATTGGGTAAAATCCTATATGTTGGTTCCATCCCTGTTGAGCTCCAGCTTGATACTCAAAGGACTGAGTTCTATACAGCAGAAAGCATTTTCTCATCACTAGAATCCTGAGAAATACCTCAAATCACTATTTCTTGTTTGAAAAGAATATTGAAAAGGCTACAAAAATCAAAATAGTGAAATCAAAACCAACCAAAAGAAAAACCAAAAAAATATCACTGAGATAACGCTTTTCTTGTTCAAATGGCACTGAGATAATACTTATCTCATTCAGCCCCTTCAACAGTGCTTTTTGTCTATCAAAAGTAAATTCTTACTTGGGACTTCTCACACAAGTTTAAGTGGCATCTACAGAAGCTGCTATTGCAAAGGCTAAGCAGTTCTTAGACAGCTAAACAAGCACAGGAGAAACACATAAAGAGTAACACCTGCCAAAGCAATTCAGACTATGCAAGGTGAAGTGAAACAAATTGACATTCATGAACTGATCTTGTACATTTGAGGTGCCAGGAGACACAAAACAGGACCGAAGCTCTATTTTCTACAAGTCTTTACTCATAACATAACTACAGATTTATAACTCAATTTCACCTTTACAATTTACTCAACTGTAGGAAATTTAAAAATGCAAATAATCCTTTTGCTGTGCAAAGAGACAAACCATGCATTGAAATGAAACGTATCAGAACTTACCTACCTGTGGAAGAAAACAACAGAAAGGGAGTAGTAAACTGAGCAGTTTACCTGTTTGCTAATGTCTGCACTTCAGCATGCTTTTCTTTGTATGTGGTTTTATATGCCTGAATAAAGGACAGGTAGGATTTGGGAGTCACATGTGTAGAACGTCTGTATCTTTGAAAATACTCAGTACACTTCTCTGCCACTCCATCTTGGAATGAGCCCATACACTGCACAATTTCCCTCTTTGTATCAGCAGTGCAGTCCATATCAAATGCGGACAGGAAATGTTCAGATACTTAGGAAAGAAAGAAAAACATAAATGTAAGTAAATACTCAGGAAAACCTCTTAGCTTATAAATGAGGCAATATAAAACATGTGAGTATGTATTATACCCACTTTCACCAACCTTCTGAAACCTCAGTCTTCTTTACTCTCTACCATCAAATTTTTAACATTATTCTACACATCTCAGTAAAAATTCTATTGCCAAGAATCTGGTATTCTTTCACCTCCAAAGCATGCAACTCCTTTCTCTCTCTGAAACTGTCTAAATGCTAGCTAACAGGTACTGAGTAATCACAGCCTTCCTCTGTACACCCAATCACTAGTATGGACACCAATAACTCCTTGCTTTAATAGTATTTTGCCGTCTTTACCAATGCCTTTAAGCCATCTTCAAGGCGAATTTTTTTTTAATAATATTTCAACAGTTTAATACACCAAAGAAGAAAACATCTATATCAAATTTTAGAACCAAGTAAGTTTCTTCTGCTAGTATGCTGGCAAAATTCAAAGAAATTGAAACAACTTCATGACCACTGATCAGAGAATTAAATTTCTGCACAGACAAAACCTACACCTACCTGCCACTAGAGCATCCTTGGGCCATCGGCTGAACCAATCTATAGTGCATCCAGAAATAAGAGCAGGGAACTTTAGGGCCCTATTTCGGAATTTTTCACCTACTGGTGAAAAGCAAAGAACCACATGAAGGTTCTGACGGACTCTGGCCATGAAGTAGCCATACAGAACCTCAGTGGTTGGAGGTCTACGTGGATGTTCCTTTTTGAAGGTGGGTATGAGGTCACTAATGATCTCATCTACTTCATCACGTGCAAATAAGTTTGACACCTTTGAGAAAAAGGAAATTTTTTTCACACTTTATGATATGATCCAAAATACAATATATAGCATAAGGTTCATTTAATACATAGCATTTCAGGAAGGGACATATATTTCAGACACTGAATTTATTAGGACCCATCCTGCTCCTTTAAACTAGGACTTTTACTGAAGTGATTTCATCGAACAAATTGAAATACAATTTACTATCAAATTGAAGCACACTCTCCTATGTGAAAAACAAAGAATCTATGTACAAAAGCACGCACTGCGTTCTTCTATTCTAATAACTACTAAAAATCACTCTGAAACACACTCCTGAAATAAACAAACAAATAAAGAGCCATCCTATTCATTCTGGACATAAATTTACCATATAAAAACTAATTGTACACTAATGAGACATCCAATTTAACAGAAAATTTTGTTAAACTTCAGTGATATTCCCTGAGCCTCAATGTTTTTCAAGCATTTTCATCCCTGACAGCCTGTCAACATATTTTAAGGGATATGACTTAGACAATTTCTCTATATGGAATGATGATGCTCATTCTGAATTTTACAATAGCTTTGTCCCCCTCTAACCTAGTATAATGGATTTTTTCCATCCTTCTGTAATGATAAAAAACACTTGAGTTTTAGTTTGTGAACACGTACCCCCTGACATACAAAAGAATATTCAAATAAATTTGGATATTTTACTTCAAAGTTATGATGTTTAAAAAGCAGGAAAAGGATTACGAGAAAGCATCTTACCTCTCCTGATGATAAAACATTGTTCAGGTATTCCAAGAAAGATTCATCTTTGATCTCATTGTCCGTAAAAAGAAAACAGATGCCTTTGCCTTGCAGTCCTGCTGTTCTGTACAAGAGTTTCAGATCTTCCATCAAGTTTAAAGTGTTGTACGATCTACAAAATAGGACAGTTGTACTCCTATTCATTACTTCTAAAAATTGCTTCCAGTTAAAAGAAAAAGAGCAAGTAAATTTAAGTAAAAAACAAACTCTTGGAATTTAACGAAAAAAGGTGCCAAAGTACAGGAATTTTCACTTGGATTAGGAGGGAAGACATAACTTATTTCAAAGTCAGACATTAAATACCTAATCTATTTTTCTTTTTCCTGCTCTTTTTTTCACTTCCTACATAAATAAAAAAACTTAAAACACAAAAACCCCACAACCCAAACTCAACAAAAAAGCAAAAAACAACAACAAAATACCACTCCTCAAATCTGAAGTCTTATCATGCCATTTATTTCTCTTTTGCTACAAAAAGTGAAAAAGATATGTGCTGAGTGCAGTAAGATACTTTATATTTTATTGGCTAATTAAAATCCTAAAACTAGTTGACCCTTTTAGGAAAGTCATCTCACCAATGGTGGCATTCACAGTTTAACATAAAGGAAGGAGAGCAGCAGCAAACTAAGAGATTAAAAACCACAAAAATTATTAGACAAGGTGTGGTGGGTTGACCATGGTGTCTGCGTAGTTGTTTCTCTCACATATTCTCACTCTCATTTTCCAGCTGCTATTGTACAGCAGATTTTTTGCCCTTCCTAAATATATTACGACAGCGGTACTACCACCATCACTGACCGGCTCAGCTTTAGCCAGAAGTGGGTCCGTCTTGGAGCTGCCTGGCATGGGGTCTATCAAACATAGAAGCTTTTAGCAGCTTCTCACAGAAGCCACTCCTCAGGAAACAAATACATTTGGTTTATAATTTTTTATTGCTGATTAAGAGTTTCTGCATTTCAGCAAAAACAGTGTCATCAACAAGATAAGGGTCTATACATGTGTTTATAAGTAAGACGCTTCAAAAGCAAAGACACCACTAAAATTAAAAATGGACACGGATAAAAAACAAATATTCTATGCCCTTTTGTTTCAGCTGCAAGGGGAAATAATGTTGGAAGATTTTTCTTGTTAATTACTCAAAATTAGACAAAAATACTGACCTGAAAGAAGTACTTTCAGTTTTGTGTGTTGAGTTAGCAATGTGCCTATCTTCTACTTTGGTGAACTAAATGAAACCATTTAAAATCCAACAATTGTTATCTTTAAGAACTTACATGTCAAAAAATTTTGGATCATCAAAGGGCAAAAGTTCCTATCCAAGAAGGATTAAAAAATTTTCACAGAGGTATTTTGGCACAAATTATTAGATCTGGTTTAGATAAATATTTAAGGTTAGAAAAGCACTGAGTTTAATCTCATCAATCATATCACACTCCTACACTTGCTTCTTGACTCATATGAAGAACTCCAAGGATTATGTTTTACCAGAATCTTTGGAGTCTTTGATAAAATAATGTTCAAATATTCACTCAGTCTATTCTTGATGATATTTTCTTTAATTCATCTGGTACACACATCAGGTTTACAAGCCTTCAGATGTAAGTATCCCCCAGATATTTTCTTGACTTTTTTTTTTTCATTGGTTTTATATAGCCCTTCTTATGATTCTCAGCTGTCATGCAATTTTCAGTTGGAAGCTGCACACCATTTTTTCAATTCAATATTTCACCCTCTAGTGGTTTCATAATTCCTTGTAAATGATACCCAGCAATTTGTTACTGCTTGTTTGTCAATTGTATGGTAATCACTCCTGATGTAATTCCTATTTCAGATAGATGCTCTGCTAAGATCCTACCAAGAGACATTCCCATATGTGAATCTACAATTTCTACCATAGCCAACTAAGCTGCAATAGAATTAAAATAATTTACCTTCTCTACAATGACATCTTATTTGAGTGCTGAAAATATTTCCTGATCATTGACTTGTTCTACAGAAACATTGGGAGACTTTAATTAATTAATAAATTTATCAATTAATGTAATAAATTAAAAATAATTTAGATATATATGTTTTTATATCTTTTGTGAGTTATTCAAAAAGAAACTACATGAGGTTGAACAATATGAAATAAGGCAAGATATAGTTCGAAAAGAATGTCAAAATACTGACATACACAAAAGTTTTACCACATTAATGGGCAGGGATGAGGATTCTATCTCCTCACGCAGGCATTATATCAAATGTCACAAGATAATCTCATAAAGGCATTATGGATAGATACCACCTACAAATAATTTCAGTACAGTTTATTGCATTGTGTAAAGACAAAGTATAAAAAAAAATAACAAAACACATGACCCTGCCAATATTCCTTCTTATTTTGTGAAATACACAAAACAAATACCCAAAGATGGTAAAAGCTGAGACTTAGTAAATTTGCTTGACTTTCAACAGTAAGTCTCAAAGGATTTTCATGTCTTTCCACACTAGGTAAAAATGCTCACCCTATGTTAAGATTGTTCTTTCTCCCACTGCACAGACTGGGAGCCTGTTTTATTCATAGGAAGAATTCAAACACAAAGTGTTTATTTACTTAAAATTTAATTAATACTCACCTTGATAACATTATCTGGAATGTATCATAGCCAGCTATGAAAGATGCCAGTCTCGTCAAGCTCTGCTTTCCTGAGCCACCAACTCCAACTAAAAGAACATTTCCACAAGGAGTGCGAATCACCCGAGAAATCTGTATAAGATCAGAGTCATTTATTGCTACCATGTGTAAAAGTTCCACACCAAAAGCCCTATGCTACTACAGTAATAAAGTTATATGAGAAATGTAAAACATGTAAAAATTTTAAGATTTAATTGATAGTACATTGTACACTTTTAATTATCAGTATATCTCACACTTCCAGAAAGCACAAGTAAATCTCAACCATAATTTGTTAGTGATGTGCTATCCTAGTGTGACAGATTATTAAAATTGGGAAGGAAATAGTAATTTCTCCAACTCCATACCCTCTGGCCAACTTCTACACAACTCATCTCTCTGAGCCCCTTCACTGTGATGAGAAAGTTAAGTTGTCTCAGGCATGTTACATTCAGGACAGTCTCCAGTATTCTCTGGAGCAGGCAATAATAACACTTTTATAACGAAATTTCTTAAGCTTCAAGTTTATTTGATTACAAAAATGCACAATATCAGTATAAATAGTGGGTCACAGTGGAACACCTTCCAGGTAGATCTTCCTTTCTTTCCCATTTCCTTATTTATCTTTTAAAGCAAAAGGCAGTAGTTACCTACTACTCCACATTTCCCTTCAGTTCAGTGCAGTGCAATGTAAACAAACAGACCTTTTGCAATTCAGAGCAAAAAAATTTTTAGTATTTACTGTGAACTGCAGGCAACACCCATCCCATCATCCACCATCAAAAAACAATGCCAAGAAATCTGGAAACAGGTAGAAAATGTTAACTGATGCTGAGAAAATATGCCTTTAAGCACAGAAGACAAACTTACACTGCGCCCAGTCAGTTGCAAGTGGACAGATACTCAGGGTACACAGAAGACCCTACATTGCCACTTGCCTCTCAAAGACAGGGTACTACCAACCAGCTGTTTAGCAGCTGCTCTCCTCTGCATGAGCGGTGACACAGAGTATTACCTCCTGTTCTCTTTATTATCTTGAACACCCCTCTGATACCCCTAGAATTTCGCCAATAAGAAGCCTGGGATATCCATTTACTTACCTTTCCTCTACTGTACTTTTTTCAAGTTATTAAAAAGAGTTATGCCAATTTCCTGTTATTGAGTGCAATATATTTGTTATTTTTCATAGGTTAATATTTTACAAGTAAATATAAAATCAAGTATAAAGGTTTACTCTTAGCATACTTAGTATTTAACCAGAGAATGAAAAATAGATTTGCACACCACTCTTGGAATATTGTTGATCACTTCAATTATGGCTACTAGATCTTTTCCAGGCAGAGGCCCACAAGCTGCAGATCGGAAGCTTTATTCTCTGTTAAGATTTTCGTCAACTTTAACTTAGTCAAGTCATACTACGTCACTTCAGATTAGTGTTACCTTAACTGTGTTTACCTAGCTTTCTCTTAGAAGCGGTCTCAAGTCTAGCTAATGCATAGAGCTCAGTTCTGCACAGCTGTAAATGCTGCTTTCAAAAACATGGGACTGGAAAATCACTATATATTTGTTTTATCCAAGTGAAAGTTAAGATAACATTACAGGTATTTACCATCTAGCTACCCAAAGAAGAGACTCCTGAAGACAGGTGAATCTTCAGTAAAAAAAAAAAAAGAAAAAAATTTTTTTTCTAGATCCTGAATTTATAAAGATTTTTTTAATTAGGAATAAACCAGAAACTTATTACTGAGTGTGATGATGATCTACCAATTTTCCTCAAGAAATCCATAGCAGAATATCATCCATTTTGCAGGGAAGACCTTAAAAGAAAGGGAAAAGAATCCACGCCAAAATTTTTAAAACTGTGGATGCAATGTGTTTGTCAATTATAACTAACTTTAATATTTTTTTATATTTATCACATTATTTGTTAGAATGGTATAATCCAATATTCAGTTCCTAATATTTTATGATAAGAAGTACAGATAACCTTACTCTGCTCTGCCTACTCCTTCATAATCAATTATGTCCTAACCTGAATTTAATTTGACTCATTTCAAAGAGAGGAAGGGCTCTCAGAAGAATTAAGAAGAAATGTTGAAAGAGAATTATAATAGTCAGGGCTATGATCCCACCAGACATAAAAGATAGATGTATAAAGAATAAGTAAGAATACAGTAAGACTGTACCTTGACTAAATGAATCATAGCATCCTCAAAGAAAACCATGTCCATTCCAGTACCACGGACATTCTCATTGTATGTTTTTAAAAACATATTTAAACGATTCCGTAGCTGATTAAAGGAGTAAATTGGCTCATAGATTTTGGGAATATCTAAAATAACTTCCTCTGATTTTTCACCTAGAACAAAAAGCAAGTAAAAATTAGTAAGAATTGTTACTCACAGTAAATACAATCACAGAAAGGTGATTGGCGGGGACCTCTGGAGGTTGTCTGGTCTGACCCTCCTGCTCAAACAGGGCCACCTAGAGTCAGTTCCCCAAGACCATGTACGGATGGTTTCTGAGTATCTGCAAGGAGTGACTCCACAACTCCTCTGGACAACCTGTACCAGTGCTCAGTCACCTTCACTGTAAAAAAGCATTTCCTGATCTTCAAAGGGCCTAGTTTTCCCCCCTGGGGTACATCACTAGTTACTGTCCTCTAACAAGACTTTGTACCATTGACCACCACCCTCTGGGCTTTGCCATTCAGACAATTTTCAACCCATCTCATTGTTCATATTTCATCAGCAAATAACTGACAAACTTCATTGGAAGAGTGCCAGCAAGGAGACACCATGAGGGTTTTTGGTTGGTTTGGTTTTCTCCCCCCAAAAAACCTATAGTAGACAGGGTGCAATTTTGCTCTTATTTATATACACCCAACTCCAATAGTTTCAATATTTCATTATCTATATGCTGCAATACATATTTTTCCACTTACCATAGGTCAGTCATTATAAACAATTGGGCTTGTTAAGCCTCTTACTTACTGAAGCAACATTTCACTACAGTATCTCTAACTGGTGGAATTAAATCAATGAAATAAGTAATTCCAGTAAAATAAGTGCTTCCCTAATGCTGAGTAAAGCACTTGAACTCAGTGGAACGGAAGTAAAGGGGAGGAAAAGCAATCAACCTGTATTGTATTTAGAATAGTGTCTTTAACATTTTTCTCATTTTAATTTTTTCACCATTTCCTTCTTGCATATTTTGCTTTTACAAATTAGTAGTCATCCAATAATCATGCAGCTTCCAAGAAAACAACAAATTAAAAACCTACAAAACCCCAAACATATATATATATATATATATAAACCAGTTAAGGAAATTGCCTTTTACCACAGAACCAAACCTCTCAAAATAAAGTGATGATTAATTCTCATTCACCTGTCCATTATATTGCATTCTGTATATGCCTGAAGTCACCTTAATTTCAGAATTGTTTATCTCTGTATTATTGCTGCATTTACAAACACTCCATTAGATTAAGACCTAAATAAATTAACTGACTTCTTATTTTAACCTGCAAAAACACTGGTTCAACATTATTCCAGGTGGAAGTAAGTTTCTTGTAAGTTGAATGATATATATAAACAATCCAGCTACTGATAAGGAATTAATAACGAATACAGCAAGTAGTTAAACTGTAGTAATTTTTTTATAGTTTCAAATCATTTAAGAGAATCATAACAGCTTGATCTTGTTGCTGCTGTCTTATAATTAATGTCAAAAGACAGGATGATCAAGCACTAAAGTAAAGAAAGAGCAGACATTACATTATCTACAAAGGCAGCTAGTGAAATATATTATTTTAAACTCTTCTCTAGTTTCAAGATTCATAATCATAAGTACTAAATAGCAATGTCAAAACTAACTGATAAAAACACCTCTCAGCAGTTTGGGGGTCTCAAGAACATTAGCATTATTAACAACCTCTGTGAAGCCAATGTCTAAAAGTTGATGTTTGAGCTACTTCATCTTACATATGTGTATTTATCTCAGAGACAAATACACTGTGACTCATAGACAAAACTGCCAAATAGTGAGTATCCACCACATCAATGGGCATGGAAGCAAGCCTCTAATGTACAGATAATCTAGATATAAATATGGACTTAAAAATCCCATGAACATAAAGATGCGCCACAGTTAGTAACACAGACTACCTTTGAAGTCACAGGACAGAAAAAGCACCCTTGATGGATAAACATATTATGCATTTTTAGGATATATTTCTATTAGCTTCTATTTTATCATATCCTGTTCCCAATTCTTGCCATCCCCATGGTTATCATAGTCCACCTTTACCAGTTCTTTGAGGTGCATCCCTTAAGAAGTCAACAAAGAATGCATCAATTTCAAGATCCAGCAAAGTTTTTGTTTCTTCAAATTCCTCCTCAATGAGTTTTGCCACAGCTGTATCAAACCAGCTTACATCTTCTGAAGTTGTGAAACGATCAGCAATAACACACTTACATTCATGCTTCCATAGTTTTATCAGTACCTATACAATCAACAAAAAAAAAGCCATTTCCATCAGATTAGGCTTACATCAAAGCTATTCCAATTTAAAAGCTTTTTTTACTTATTTATTTTTAAATTATATTGGTACTAGAAAAGAAACAGAAGTATTTTGGGGTTTATTCAGGAGACAAACCTTGAACTTCTCATTCTGCCCAATAGCATTGTAAGCTTACATTCAACTAACTGTGCAAGACACTTTATTCTAGCATTCAAAAATGTAGTGTATTTACCAAATTAAGATTTTATTTTCCTAGGCCTAAAACCATTTCCACAGCTGTTAACAGATGTTTATGCACTGATGAACCACTTTTTAAACTGGTATTAAGTAGAAATTGGGTGGAAATAACAGTATCAGGGTAAGAATAATTTCATGCCAAATACAAATGACATTCCCAATACTGTACCCAAAGCAGCTGGGGAGTGCGTGTGTGTGTGTGTATGTAAGTATTTATGTTATTCCTTCTCCAAATTCAATATACCTTTAAAGTCCTTCAGTTTGGTCATAGGACGAAGAAAGAAAACTTGCCAGGCTCTTAATCCTAGAAGCACCGGTTTTAGTCCTACACTATTACTCACAATAATAGAAATAATTGCAAGTGCTCCTTGAATACCTCTTGTTTGAGTCTACATCACTTTGTACAATTGGCACATATTATGTCAAGTCTCAGAACTAATATTGAAATTCATACAATCAGATTTCGAGCAATTGTTTACTATACTTCAAAAGACATTAATTGAGACTATATATATATATAACCATCTTAGTGCTATATATTTTTAGCTTCAGAAATTAAAATCAATTCTAAAATTTTAATTTTAGATGTGGTAGAATTTGGGAGCTTATTCAACAAGCAAGAAAGTACATTATACATGAGGTGATTATATAACCCAAATGTATAACAAATTTTCCATTATTACCATAACCATTGCTTTTCCAGCATTTAATGTTTCAGCGCTCAAAACACTAAATGACTTTTCCTCAAAATAATTAAAAGAGAAAGGATGAATAAAAGTATTGAGCTTTTCTGGAAGAAAAGTCAAAAGAAGCATTTTTTGTTATAATTATCACAGAATGATATGGGGTTGGAAGGGACCTCTGGGGATCAAAGATGCCATTTCAGTTGACACTGTAAAAGCTGGACCAAAACATCTTTGCCTCAAAAAAAAAAATCTGAAAATATTTTAATCAGAAATAGTATTTTTCTAAAGCAAACTGAAATGCCAAGAAGTTAGACTCTGACCTCTTTGCTACACTTATTATACCAAAGCCAGTGATGTGCTACACTTACCTTTGGTTCATTGATCACTTCTGATGTAGCGTTCAGCATTCCTTGCCAAATCCTTGAGAGGTCTCGAAGATTGAAGACATAATGAAACTTGGCTGGTGTAGGCAACATTTTTAGCTTGGTAATCTGCCACAGCCTGCGTGTCAGTGGAACCAATTTGGCTACTGTTATCTTCACATCTTCTGAAAATCCACGCTCACTGCAATAGTGCCCTTCTCCAATTACACCTGTGGAAAAAAAAATGCCAAATGAAATACTTTTCTAAGACACACTAGCACAACACCAAGAGCTACAATTTTCTTAATTTCTTTTTCTTTTTTTCCCTAAAACCTTTTCTAACTTGTTGAAATGGCTTTCAAGTCTTTATTCAAATCTTGATTCACCTGGTGTTATAATTTTGTGACCAGCTCACCAAACAGATCTTAATTAAGTGTCTGATAAAAATGTCCATTTGTCTACCAAAATAGCCTCCATAGCCTTTGAATAGCTAATACCTTCTGTGAGACCAGTATGATACTGTCGTTTGTGAAAGTCTAGTCATTACTCACTCATTCTTAGCACCAGTAGCACCTCAGCAACTGTCCAGCAATGTCACTAAAACTAGGAATGGCCATCATGCCATTCTTCCTACCACTTAGCATACTAATAGATTCAGAGATGTGACTGGACCGGAATAACTTGCAGATTGATCAAGCTGCAAGTGGGGAGTAATTCCTGGAAGAAAATGTGCTGGTAAGCAAATCAGAGGGGGATTAAGCCTCAATTTTAATCATGTTGTTTATAAATAATCATGTTGTTATAAATAGGGGGATAAAGAAAAATCAACTACTAATTTCAAAAACAGAATGGATACAAAGCTATTTTCACTTTACCAAAAATTTTGTCAATGGAAGAATTAGAAGGAAGAGTACAGTTGAACACAGAAAATTGTCTCTTGAGCCTCTGTGGAATGTCATTGCGACCTCCTCCAGGGTGAATCATGGCAGCCAAAAACTGAATATCCACAATGTTGGTAAATTCACCAGGCTTTTCTAGGTTATAGAGTCCATTATGTTCCATCAGCTGTCTAACTATCTCATTAGTGACCTGTAAAATAACCAGATGTTATATAAGAGGAAATAATACATACAACTAAATTAAATACAAAACATACTTCTGTACTTGAAAGACCAAATAAAGAGTACACCATCGTTTTCTCCCACAAATTCCTGATTATTTGCTTCTAAAGAAAAAGGTACCGCTAGGAATAAGCACTTTCAGATTGTCCTTTTCATCAGTAACATCTTTGGACAAAAATCCTGTGAGTAGAGGGGAATCCCCAGCTCAGAATTAATCCATCATACTCAATTCATTCTCACTTGAATACTGCATGATTTCCATTACTGTTGTACTGGAAATAATTCTCTTTTTAACACAAAATTTCCAGTTTGTTCTAATCAAGCCCAGACTGAGGCATCTTTACATGTTGCATTTGCTACCAAATATTTTGATGAAATTTCCGTGTGCAACAATCACAAACATATTTTTTCAAGATGCAAACATAGAATTACTGCCACACAAAAGAATAAAAGATTCTTTTCCTTAGCCATAAATAGACACCCCACTTTTCTATTTGACCAGCTGAAAACATCCCACAGACAATACCTTGCACAACTATACTTCACTAGAAATTGTACCATTAGTTTCCAAAGCAATATACTTCAGACCTATCTTGACAATATGCATAATGACTACTTCCATTTTTTCTAAAGCAGAGAAGTCACTTCTTATGTCCCAGCATTCCCAGTAGTTTGACTATTGTCCACACAGTGAGCTTGCTATCACAATTTATGTAGCAAAGGTTTTTTTCTAATTTATTAATATTATTATTATTTATGAGTGTTGGTAAAAACATTGTTAAAATTATACACAAAGGTTTAAAGGAGTACTTGAACTGTGCCTTGTAGTCAGTATATTTATTTTCAATTAATTCATGACAATATAAAACAATGCATTCTTTAAAAAGACTGCTTAAAAATTAAGCACTACATATCAAATTTATTCCCCTTCTGCCTGATTGAGAAGAAAAGAGAACTTTACAGCATAGCAAGAAAAGAAAGAAAATATCTTTTGCCTTTTTTTTCCTTTTCTACAAACCTACCTGATCTCCCCATTCATTTATTATGGGCATGTTCACATCATCAATGAAGACCGTCATCTTTTTGCCTGCAGGAGGACCATAAGTTGTGCCCATGTGCTTGTCCACATAACTTTCTATTGTACGCTGTTAAAAAGCAACTATTAGCATAGTTACAAAGAGCCCTTCCTTTCATACACTATTCAATCATTTAAACACATTGATGGCTTTGTGACAGAGAATTTTGCTAAGGAAGACATCTGCTGGAGGTAATTGCACTAGTTCAACTACAATGTCTGAATTCTCATGCTATACAGCTTTAGGTTGGTATCATAACATCTGTCTAATGTAGACACCATGCCTAACGGTTTCATAATTTCAAAACTATTTCAAACATTTCTTCCATTTTATTCATTTATCAGATGACTACTAACAATAAAGATTAAACTAATAATCCATCAGATAAGAAAGATGTGATTCTTGAAGATCTCTTCAGCAGACATCAATGTACTTCATAAAAGTATACAGTGATAATTAAACTCACATACATAAATATACTTGATAAAGTAATCTTGCTAAATAGTAGACTTGACACTACTTTTCTTCCCATCATCTTTCCACTGCTCCATTCTTCTTAAGGTCCAGTTTTCATTTATTCTATGGAAAGCTCACTTAGCGATGCATAGTTATTCTTCAGTGCAAATCTAAATATCTGCATTATTACGTTGCGGCAAGGCTCCTGTACAGTAGCCTAGACAGCCTTCTCACATAAGTAGCATCAATTAGACCAAGATTTTAGAAAGTCAGAATAATTTAAAAACACATGTGTTCTAACAAACAATGCTTTGGTTGAAATCGTTATCAGTCTTGACTGTTAGACTTGCTATTTCAGATGTCTTGATCATCAACAGATTATCATCTATCACCAATAAAACCGACATCTGTTTTATAAAAATAGATGTACCCTACACTACTTTTTGATTCTGAAGCCTAATCAAGAGAAGGAAAAATACTAAGGAAAATAAACCCAAAAT
>BJBW01004388.1:132684-145142 GCA_004320125.1 Scolopax mira
TGCTTCATATTAGCATACCATACCGCATTAAAAATATTTCTTATATATATTGCCAGCAGCTTAGAAAAACTTGAAATAATTCAAAGTATCTCAGTAGAAATTTGGACAAGCAGTACAGTCCAGGATTTATGTATTCATAGTTCTATTTAGAGCAGCTGCACTGCATGTGTTACTTTAATGTAATGAGTAATTTAATTTACTGGAATCTAAATTGCAGACAGCACTCTTTTTGTGACAGACTGTTGTGGGTAGCACTTGTTTTACTCATGGCTTTTAGTGGAATCTGATGGAAGTCACTGACAGCTCTACCCAATTAGTGAGAACTGATACATTTGACATAAAAACATTAAAAGTGATGAAGCAAATAATATGCATGGCATTATAATAGTCCAAGAACAGCTCAGTAAGTACTAGAGAAGTTGAAAGGAATATGATTTTTGCAAAGGTCTTAAATCATGTGTTAGGACACTTAGTCCTTTTAAGCAGGTGGTTTTTTTGTTTCTGCATTCATTTTCAATTACAAAACCACTTCCAGAAGCATCCTCCTGGCAAATTCTCGGAATAATCTCTCAATCCAGACATGTTGTATCCGAAAGTGTCTACTATACCTGGAAAATTAACGGGGTAGTTGCAGATGAAAAATTCAAACTCTTAGCTATGTGGCTTTCAGGGTTATATTTTGACATAAAACCTTTGATGATAACAGTCTTTGCAGTTCCTTGCTCACCAATTAGTAGGACACCCTAGACAAAGACAACATTGAAATAAAACAAAAGAGCTGGGTGGCTTGGCAAAAGCTTGGTCATCCCATTTAGCTATTACACTGAAATGAAGCTAGAAAAGTCACATAAAGAGAATTCTCAACAAGAGACATATAGAAGCAAAATAGTTAATGTCTCACAGACTTCTGCAGGCCTCACTAGTTAAAAATATTTGCAGTTAATGGTCCTGTCAGTCAGCATGATTTAAGTAGGAAAAGATTATTCATAAAAGGAGTTCATTATCTGAAAAACAGATGTACTGTCTAGAGCCTCTGTATCTGAAAAATTTCAATTGCTGTTGTTATTTAACGTATCCTGCTTATCTGACACAGTTTTTGTGAAGACCAGCTTGCATACACCTAAAGGTACATAAAGTCTGTAACCACCCCAGGTGGGTAGAGTTCATATCATCAGTCTGGCACTCTGATGCCCTGTGTGCTGCCCCTTACCAACACCTACATGAAAAAATTGCTGCTGTCCTGACCTAATCTCAGCTGTAATTATGGTTATTACTACTACAGAAAGGATGGGTGAGAGCATATTTACATGAATGTAGGTCCTGGAATCACAACTCTATGTTACAAAAATAAAGTTCTCCCTTTTCAATAATACAATATTTCACTTCTCATTGAAAAATGTTATCATGTGTACTGTTAGCACTATTTCAATATGAAATATAGGAAAAGTACCTTGCCCTGTTTTGCAATAGTTTCAATAAGGAAATCCATTCTCACATTGTCAACATTAGGTACAAGAATGGAGCCATACTCTGGTGTGCTGTTACTGGGATATACATACTCTTCAACACGTGTATTCCAGTGCATCCATTCACCTAATAAGAAGGAAATGAAGTTAATGTTTCTAAAATACAAAGCATCATTGCTTCTTTTATTTTCCACTGAGTTGACTCAAATGTCAGTGCCTCTGTCTGACATACAGAAATCCCACTCCGTAAACTCATGCGAAAGTTATAGAATCATATAATCATAGACTCTTTCAAGTTGGATCTAAAAGGTTTACTCCTCTTTCCCACATAAATTATGACAAGGACAAGGCCTTCTCATTATTTTTGTTCATCAAATTCATCAGCACAAAGTCCAGGCACATTTTGATTTCTCACAGGAAATAGAGAAAATACCACCAGTAAAGCATAGATGTAAAAAAAACAAAAACAAAAACAACTTGCTAAGAAGATCAAAAGAAAGTAAGCTACAAAAACCTTCTAAATAAATTCTCTAAAAGAAGCAAAATTTTAAATTCACTTTTAAGTTTTACCCCATACCAGCCAGCTGGGTTACTAACCATCATTTGCCACATAATAATCAAACATGGTATCTTCACTGCCTTCTGGGACAGAGGGAAGATCAAGTTTTATTGTTGCGTGGTTTCGAAGCCAGTGCTCCATTTTGCATCTGTCTTCCAGTTCTAGTAATGCTCCTACACTCCACATAAGAGAGAAGATGTACAGCCTTTCCAAGTATTTTGGAGTCAATTCCCCTCCTTGCTCCTGAAGGATTGAGTTAGGTTTTTATTTTTAATAGCTGAAAAATCTACTTGGTAATCATCAGTAACATCAGGTTAAAAGCCTTCAGTCTTGTTTAATTTTACAGACATCTTCGTCAATTAACAGACTGGATCAATATCAAGTAGATTCCAAAATACAGAAAAGCACCATGTAAATACCACTTCTAATCACCCATTACAGCATTTGATCTGTTTACATTCTAGTTTATAATCTGGTAACAATCCATCCAAAAACAACTAAAGGAAAACTGTTGTCTGATGCATGCTACCTGTCAGTGCTAAATAGCAAATCCAAATGTGAAAGGGGGCACATCCTAGCTATTATTTTCTAAAGAAAAAGAAAGTATTCCTTGCTAACCTGCATATTCATTTATAGTCCAAGTCATCAAAGAATCTCCTCTCTACATAACCTCATGACTTTAAATTATCTCTATTAGATTAAGCAAATATAAAAAAAAAAAAAAAAATCACATTACCTTAGGTGGGATAAGGCCCTGCAACATATTAATGCTCTGCATAATCACAAAGGCTTCCAGCATCTCAGTCTTGCTTTGCAGAGACTGAATGCTAAAGTAGTATAATTCTGGGAATGATGAAGCATACAGCTGACGGAGAATTTCAGCTTCTTGGAAGGAACGTGTTTTCAAAAATCCCTGTTAGAAAGCATGATGAGAAAATAAATTTAGCTCCCAATACAAGACTCAGTAAATTCAACTCCAGTAATTCAAAAGATCTGGTGAACATGTAAGGTTGATTTCTTGGGGGGGGGCCTCAGATTCCTTGCTGTTGGGCAGGATTTGGTTAGCAGGTGGTCAAAATTTGCCCAAGTATGTATAATTCCTAGTGGAGATTAAACATGAATACTGAAGAAAACAGAGTTTTCAAAAGTGCAAAAATCATTCCTTTCAAATATTTTTTAATCAAAAAGACTATTTAAGATAGACAACAACTCTGAAAAGAAAGACTATCATGTCTTGAAAAAAAGTTTGATTTATACTGCACAATATCAGTTTCTAGCAGTAATACAGGTTACCCCAGAAATATCTGGCAGTTGCAGAAAAAAGCCTTAGGATTTTGAGGGGGAGAATGTCTGCTGGTGTGTATATTTTTTATTGTACATCTCAGTATCTGTAATGCTGGATAAACAAAGCCTAATTAAAACTACCCATTTCTCAAGATCATAGAACAGGATTTGCTCTTTGATACCTTTAGCTCAAAGTAGTAACCTGCTTCTTTGAGTTACCTAGAAGCTTTCTCTCATCTGTGTGACAGAGTGTTTCCCATTTACATCTCATGATTTTATATCCTACATAAAATACACTAATTAGCAAAAGCACTTGCAGAATCTTCCCCAAAACTCAAACTAAAATTTGGCTAACTAAAAATTGAAGTCGAATAAATTCCATTTAAACATAAGGAGAAAATATGTTCTTGTTGTTGCTGTGAGGGTGGCATAGGCTTTTTGGTGAGCTTCTGGAGTCTCTGTCTCAAAACTCAATGCAGGGCAATCCTCAGCAACCTACTGTAGTTGACTTTGCTTTGAAGGAGGCATGTTCAACTCATGATCTCCAGAGATCCCTTCCAACCTCAACTATTTTGTGCTTCTGTGATTCTTTTCTACATTTCTACCTTCATAATCTTTTGAAATGTTATCTTTTGCTGCCCAGAGTAAATAAGGTCTGGGACTGATTACAAATAGGTAGATATAGGAAAATGCTTTCTAGAAACAGGTAGGTGAAAACAACATGTTAAAGATTAAATGGCAGAACTCCTTAAAACAGATATTCATAACTTCACTGGTTGTTCAGAAAGTATTAGGGGTAAGTAGAAAAGTTGCTAGGATGTTTTTGCTTTGAAGGAAGTTGATAATAGATCTAATACCTTTGATCACTTTGCCAAAGCTGCTTAAGAAGCATGTTAGACAAGAATAGCAATATGAAAAATTTTATTTGTTTCACTGAATTTTTAAATTGCTTACGTCATGATAGTGCATCCCAACAGGCTGCTATATTTTGTTGTTTATAAAATGTAATGATGGTAAATCAAAATATATACATGAACTTCCTGAGTTATTTTTATTTACTTTTAATTATTTAATTATTTTAATTATTTTTCCAAGTTCTGAAATATTAACAAATACTATGTTTCATACAGCAATAGAGAATTAGGAACTAAAGAAAAAAAAACTCCATTTAATTTTATTACAGAACTAAAGAAATCCTCTAATGCAAGACTAATATCTACCCTGATCTTCTGTAATATGCAGTATATGGCACCACAAAACAGATTTAAAGAGAGATGTACTGAAAGAGCCATAAAGATATTTAATTTATTAAGTAAACCCAAACCAAACGAAAAACAAATACATGCTATTGGTTCAAATGATAAATAACTATAGGTTGCAATTTTATAACCAATTTTGGGGAGGCAAGGGAAGGAAGGCACGTTGGAAGGGTTATTTCATGGCTAAAATGAATGTAGTTTGGTTTGTGTTATCCAAAAGAAAAAAAAAAAAAACAAAAACAAAAAACATGTTCTTATTTTCCTTTTCACTGTTGCTACCATTGATATAAATTAAAAGCGTAAGGTCACAGATTAAGTGAAACTACTTTCATGCAACACTTAATTCAACAAAGCTGAATTTATTCTGCATATCACTTTAAAGGAAGGAGGTAAATCATGACTGATAGAGCAAAATTAAATGTATTTCTTCGGTTTTGCTGTCTTTGCAGCTGAATCTATAGCTTAAAGTGAAACATTAACGAAGTTGTTGCCTGCAAATTAACCAATGCTAGGAGATAGCCCTATGAGAATCTAACATCAGTAAGTACAATGCAGTGCTGCAAGTACAGAAAGGAACAACACAAGCAGAATCACATGGCAGCCACTGTCTTAGATGCATAATTTACATTTACACTTTTCCAAGTATCCATATTAGTTTAAAAAAAATAAAGCCTTGCAGTAATACAGATAAGGCACTTATATTGACTGATTGTATTTACATTCTGAAAACTTCAGTAACAGCCAATTTTTAGAAAACTTATTAACTATTCTTTTTTTTTTTCCTCCTAATAAGGATGCAAACATTTTGGACTTGGCAAAGAAGTAATGCAGTATATGGCATTAATAAAACTAATAAAATGCATTAGCAATGATTCTCAAGGGTTGCTAAGTAGCTGTGATTGAACAGCCAGATCCATATTATATAATATTATTCCAAGAGAAAAGGCTTTAGGCACTACTAGAGAAATATGGTAACGACCCTCTGCAGCAACCCCTAGTCATTCACAAGCAGAAAACCTCCACAGGCAACAAGACACAGCCCAAGGGTGTCCCCATCACAGAAGGGAGTCTCTAATGACACTCACACTCCTTTTCCTTTTAACTGTTTAAGGTTAAGCTGGGTTCTGTGTGCCTCCTCTAGTGGAACTTGTCACTCACCTATTCTCAGGGCATTATATCTGATGTGCACTTCGGATCTGCAGGTGGAAAAGAAACCTCACTTTTGATGCCAGAATGACAAGTTTTCAGCCTTCCTCACCTTGATACTTTCTGTTCACCAAAGCTTTGAATGTAGTCTCTCTCTCTCACTCACTCTCCTTTCCACTACAGGGCTAGGGATGTTGAGTCTACAGCGTCTCTGCAAATATCCTGCTGCTCTATTTGTCTTCTCTGAAGGCACACAAGCCATTTCACCCCTTCCCACACCTTCTTCACCTGATAACTCCCTGCCCAGGGCACACCTTCCCGTGGAGGGCTCCACTGCCTCCAGCTCAGGGAAGAAGCACCAGGCATTACCTGCCACTCAGGGCTTGGACAGCAGTATACTGTTTCTCTCCTGATTTACATCTGTGCCGAAACCTCTAACATGCTAAGGACAGTTGTTCTAGGCAGTGCCTCCATGTGACTTAACCCCATTCAGCAGCTAGAACCACTCAACCACACACTCACTCCCCCCAGGTTGGATGGAGGTGAGAAACAGAGGAGTAAAACAGAGAAAAAACTTGTGGGTTGAGATAAAGACAGTTTATCTACCTATAAAGGTAGAGTGAAATCTGCACACACAAGCAAAGTGAGGAATTGATTCACCGCTTCCCAGCAGGCAGATGTTCAGCCATCTCCAGGAAAGCAGGGCTCCATCACAAGTGACAGTTACTTGGGAAGACAAACACCACCACTCCAAACATACCACCATTTCTTCTTCTTCTACCAGCTTTATATGCTGAATATGACATCGTATGGCATGGAATATCCCTTTGGTCAATTCAGCTGTCCCAACTGTGTCCCCCTGCCCCCTTTTTGTGCTTCCACAGCCAGCTTGCTCACTGGTGAGGCAGTGTGAGAAGAAGAAAAGGCCTTGAGATCTTAGCAACACCAAAACCATCAGTGTGCTATCACACTATTTCTCATCCCAAATCCAAAAATATAGCACTACACTAGCTGCTAGTAAAAAAGTTAATGCTATCCCACTGAAACCACAACAGCATGTCAACTTCTTCTCTGTTACCAGACAAATCAGAGATTTATGGAAAAGGAATATAGTTATAAAAAAGGAAGCTATAGAACAAGAAGCTTCCTGGGTTAAAACAATAAAAAATCTGAGAATAATACAGAGTAATCATTACAAAAGGCTTCCTCAACTCCTAACATCTGAAAGTTAATATGAAACCAACTGTATTTTCATCTGTGTAGTTAAGTAACACTGTCTACATGAGCATTAGATGGATTTTCCAGAGGAAAATAAAATGAGCAAATAAGACCATGAAACATTCATTTAAAGAAATATTTTTTTAAAAACTTGCTAATGTGATGCTTTCTAGAAAGGACAGTAAAATTAGTCTGTCAGCTACTCATAACCTGTGAAGATTTTGGGTTTTTTGAGTCTGCAAGCAAGGTGGTAAATACACTACAAGAGCGTGGATGATATTAGAATTTTATAAACACGAACACTAAACTATTCCTAGCTTAAAACTAAAGTTCAAAACCCATGTAAAGGAACGTTAATTTAAGATTATACAGAAAAAAGGTATATTAACTTGGTTTTCAGGGCAAAGTAATAAAGTAATACTCTCTTTGATCAAGGTATCAGTGTCTTAGCCACAAGGAAGAAAGTCTTAATTTTTGATACTCATAAGGCAATCTACATTTTATCAAAGCAAATAATTTAAACAAAATATTCTCAATAAGACTGACTACACAGGGAAAAGATAAGAGAAAATAAATGAATATTTTTTTAAATTTAACTTTTTAAAAACCTAATTCTGAGGAACCTACTACACTGATAAACTTCTAAGTCAATATAGGGCTTCAGAATTTAAAAAAAAAAAATTTTTCTTT
Source organism: Scolopax mira (assembly GCA_004320125.1). Taxonomy (NCBI): domain Eukaryota; kingdom Metazoa; phylum Chordata; class Aves; order Charadriiformes; family Scolopacidae; genus Scolopax; species Scolopax mira. The sequence continues at coordinate 140,307 of BJBW01004388.1, forward strand.
CTGCTATTGTGTCCATTGTTTTCTTAAAAAGTAAGAAAACTGTAATTAAATGCTGAAAGTTTTGTTGAAAGATATTACTACGGAACATTAGATAGAATCTTGGGAACTTTTATATTTTGTCGTTACTAAGATATGCTACATTAAAAAAAAAAAAACATAGTATGTTCAAATCTCTAAATGTACCATTCACTATATCATTACCAGCATTCAGTCAGGATCAGGATTTATTTTTTTCTGGTTTTTGAAGATGAAAGTTGACATATACAAGAAAAAACTTACTTTATAAATCACTTTGGAATTTGAATACATTTTATGCTGTTATTCTCTCCAAAACACACCTATAACATGTTCTGTTTTTCTAAATGATTCATTCCATGCCAGAGAGAGAGCAGCCACTGATAGGTTCTTCACACACTTTGCTTCTACACCTGTTACAGACAACTTAGCCAGGTAAGAATATTAATTTACAAATTACAAACTGCATTGACTTTATTTCTGGTTCTAAATCCCAACTGCAATTTATTTTAAGGACTATCAAGAAAACTTATATTTTCTTGAGGATTTTTAGGTTCCTGAATAAGCTTGTTTACTCTTTCTTTTTCCTTGTTCTGAAGCTGTACTAGGAGCCACCAGGTAGTTAGTATTTTGACAACCCAGTTGGTTTTCAATTCTATAAAATACCTTGAATTACAAATTTGTCCAAAGTGAAATATCTATGTTTTTAATAGTGTAATGTGTTGACTATGTTCTTAAAAAAAAAAATTACATTATTCACTCTTGTATAAACTACCACAAGCATTGCTATATTGAATACTGACCTATAAGTTTATGCAGCAGTATAATGGCTATTTCATGGCAAAATTAGATCCTAAAGTAACAAGCATGAAGTGTTAAATAAGCAATCAGTAAAAGCTTGAATACATAAACAATCACTTAGCTATTTGACCTCAAGGATAGGGCTCCAGTTGAGAATTGATGAGCTCATGAATACCATCCCATTCCTTGAAACTGTTGCTGGAGAAGCGTTATCAATATTATGAGGTTCAAAGACTATTTTGCAATTTGGTGCCATAGGGATCCGATCTCCATTTGCTAGTGTTAGAGTTCTGTTATCATCCAGGACAGAATTAAGGTTCTCAATCCAAATAGCATCAACTGGACCATCAAGAACTATCCAGATGTGGTCACCTATAACCCAAAATAACAGATAAAAATGCCTAAGTCCTAGTTTCTTTTAAGGACCAGTTTCTTCTCTCTGCAAATAAATTTTTAACTAATTCTGAATTAACACACACAGCTAGAATGTCAGCTTTTAATACAATTACCATTACCATCACTCAATTTCTGTTAAGTACTTTATCTCATCACCTATTGACAATAATTATTCACTGCTCAGTATATAAAGTGTCATCAGCATAAACCATCAATTTGAAATAATCTGAAACAGTTTTAGACATTCAGTCTTCAATGTCATAATAAATTAGGTTTATTTCAACTTACATAAAACAACATAAAGACGACAGAAATTACATATCCATTTAAAACCAACATTCATTTCCAAAGAGTTTGTGTAAATGGAGTGAGATTAAATGAAAAATCACTCTCAAATACCATGATCACTTCCATAGGTAAAATAGTCCATTAGGGGAAGATTCTTCTTGTTCATTTTCCTGCTTGTAAACTTGATCCAGCTCCCTTTGAAGTTTTTTCAGACTTCAGTTGCAGAAATGTATCCCTAAAGCCTGTCTCTCTTTCCTAGGACAGTCTGGGTTTGTCCTGCTCACCTCACTTGGATACTAAGTAATAAGTCCTCACTGGAAAGGATATCTCCTTGGCTGCTGGCTCCCTATCCCTTAGGGGAGTAGCCAGCCCTGCTGCGCACTGCTAGATAGCCCTTTAGTCAGAGATGGTCCCACTCTTCTCTGCCTTCAGATTAAGTTCATACTATCCAGGCCTGAGTGGCTTGGTGCACTGAGGTGCTTGGAGGAATGAACAAAGAAGGTTTCAGATGAGAGACTTTCTCACCTCTGAGACAAATAGTTTTATATTTAGAGGCTTTTCATAGCTACAGTGCAGGCCTCTCAGGCATGAGATGGTCTAGAGTTCACTTCATAAAGAGACATTACCGAAGTGTTGCAACAGTGAATCTGAGGAAGTCATATAAGTGAGCAAACTTATATTTCATGAGGGGAATAATGGAAAAATCAACAGTTAATGCTCTGCTACATTCTCAAGGCTGCTACATTTCTAGATTTAAAACAAAAACAATAAAATTAAATCAAAAAGTATTTTCTATTTTAAAAGTATCTTTATATTTAAAAACTAAGAATTTTTGTATGAAAATTGATAGTGAAAAAATGATAGGATTTTCTCTTTTTTTCCTTCAGTCCTTAAGGCCTTAATGAAAAGGAAACATACTAATACTCAGGCAAAACAAGGAAGAATCCATCTAGCATTAAACCATCAAGGCCTCTCCTTTAGTTAACATAGCAGTCTAAGAATACATGCAGCATTATTTATGCAGAAATTGGTTGGCTAAAGAGAATTATCTAGTGTCATTTGAGATGGACTATGGTACATGCAGGGCTAGCAAGTATGACAAAAAGGAAATTCACACCCTTCTAATATGTCAGCTGGAGACCAGGTAGAAATCCTGACAACACCACCAAAATTTTTTTATCATATACCAGTGTTGGGGGCACAGACTCTTACTTTCCACTTCCACACCAAGGCCTATCATTTGAAAGAGAGGTATGGTAGTTTGTACTTTAGATAGATTCTCTGCAGTTTCTTTTGGTTTGGAGGGATTATTTTTTTTTTTTCATTATACCTTTCTTGGCTCTTAAAGTTTTTCTCCAGAGTGCTGAAAATATTCCATCTGTCCAATCATTTGTTGCCACATCTAGATGACCAAACATTTGTGGAGCTGTTATAGCTTTAGGATTCATTCTCATTTCACGATGTGGCTGTCCACAATCTACGAAAGGCAGATCACCAGTTAGTTTTGGTATTTCTTTTCAACAGTCAGAGTACTTTCACAAATTCAAAATCATTACACCCAAATGGATAGTTTAATATGCATTCACCATTATAAGAAGTTGTGTGTATACTTGAAAAATTATCTCTTGCTAAACATCAATATTTGTCAATTGGAGCCATGCAAATTTTATGTAGAACAAAGTTCTGAGACTATTGAAAATACAACTCACATTCCATAGATTCATCGGGAACATAAGAGTGGGAAGATGAAATTTAGTCAAGGTTCAGTTTAATATTTTGAAGGCTTATCAAACCATAGAACTTTAAAGCCTTTGATTTGGATGCACTTTTTTGAAACTCAATAACTAAGTACCAGATAGATGCTCCACATGATTGATTGGTTTTGGTTTTCCCCATTGTGCACTTGCATACATCTTGGGATAGGCAAAGTATATGATGTTAGCATATCCCTGTGAAGTCTCTTAGGCAGCTAAATTCTATCTAGCCGTATCACAATCTTATAACCTTTATATTTTCCTCATTAAAAACAGCTTAAAAACTCCTTTGACAGACATCTTTTGAAAAGTCAATATTAACTTTTAATTAGAAGCCAGTAATAAGATGTTGAAAGAAAGAGCTAAGAAAATATTTTATCTTAAAATCTAAACTATAATCAGAGTTCACTAACATGTAACATAGAAGGCTGGAAAATCACATAGTTTAATATTTCATGACTTTATGCCAGAAGATCAGCTTGAAAAAAACCACTGTGATGGCTTTATCTTAGTAGCAGTTCACACATCAGTACTACAGAAATACAGTAAAATAGTATAATGCAAAAATCTTGTTTTTTCTGTTGGTTTTGGTTTTGTTTTTTGTTTTGGGTTGGGTTTTTTTTTTTCCTAAATGGAACAGTCATTAACATAGCAATGTAGAGCTTATAGTGCTTCTTCAGAACACAAGGGTGTTGCATGGATGGGAGAAAAGCTGCATTGTGTTTTACAGAAACTATCCATTTCTGGAAAATTGTATAAGCAGCCTACTGAAGGCTGTGAAATGTGAAACACAAACTTACCTCAAAATAGATGTTGTCCCCATCCCAGCTATGAGCTTTTACTTTAATAAGATCAAACAGAAGTTCTTCCACTAATATTTTTGTTTAGAAATACAGAGGACAAAAAGCACATACTCCTCAGGCCAATGAATACCCTTGAATAATTTATCATTGACTAAATCCCCTAGCAGCAATAAATGATAGTAATTATTTTATACAGTAGTTGAAGACCTTCTCTTGCGAATATTGTTCAAAAAGGACTAAATACTTATGATTAAGGGAAAGTTTCATCATCACCTCAGACACACACAAGAGATCCTTTAATCACTTGTCTGAGCTGTCTAGCCAGACAGTACTCGTCTTTCTCAATGTTTCTAGAATAAGAACTTCTAAGTATCATAATATGGAAAATAGGGTATGTATTATTGACTGAACATATTACATAACTGAACATCAGATATTTTGAAGCTTTTAAAAGATAACACCTCAATAATTAGTATTACAAGAAATAAACTGATTCTTCCAGTAACTTATACAAATACCCACATACCTGTCATGGCTTTCATCAAAGTATGGATGCAAGTGGTTTTTCCTGCACCACTAGGTCCTAGTGTCATCAAACCATGTCTTACTTTTTGGGTTTCAAAAAGTTGGATAACTTTCAGTTTCCAAGGAAGATGACAAACAAGACCAGCTTCCTCCACCTATAGAAAGTGACAGAAAAGCAAATTGCTTCTATTTTAGTGCACAAGGTATTTTGATGTTTTAAAAGAAAAGGCCAAGCAAAAAAAAAAAAAAAAAAA
>BJBW01004388.1:145211-155687 GCA_004320125.1 Scolopax mira
TTTTTTTTTTAAGCTCTTCTAAGGGTTAAAACATCATTTTAATCAAAAGCCAAGAATTTTAGAAACACTCTTGCTAGCAATGTCTTTCATAGTCACATGTTATTTTCACTTGCCTCTCAGATGACGGTGATTTGCATTTCTATAGGCTTAGAGTAGTTAAAAGCTTTTCTGTAAGACATTTTGTTAAATATTTCCCAGTTCACAGACAGATGTTTTAGTAGTTTCTTAATATCATCCTTCTAAGAAAAAATATGATGTTTTAGAAACAAATATCATATGACTGTTTACTACTTTTTAATCTCTACTTCTGAGATTAAAGAAGTCATCTCCCTATAATGGTATTTCTGTTGCTTGTGGAAGTGACTCAACTGGAAGCAAGCAAGTTTTTAGCCAGTAGTGAAAAGCCAGAACTACGTCCTAAGGATTCATAGCATGCTTTTTTTAAAAAAAAATAAAAAATACTCAGGATTATGTTATAAAAAGTGAAGCTCTCAAAATAACAATTATATTTTCATTCAAGTACAATTTCTGCTTTTAAAAATTACATTCCACAAAAAAAATCTCAGAAAATATTATTAGTAGAAAGAGGATTAACTTTTTACTGACAAGACAAAACTCAGCTTTTACAATTCAGTCAGATACAGATACAAGTCAATCAGAAGCATGGAACTGGCTCTGCTACTTGCTATGTTACTTGTGTATCGAAGCTCATTTCAGTTGAACTTATTAATCTTGCCTTGCAATGAAGCCAAGAACAGAAGGCAGCACAAGATGAATTCATCAACAGAAACCATGAAGTATATGCTGCCACCAACTCCTCATCACCATGAAAAGCACCAATGCTGAAGCAACTGAGTTTGCAAAGCACGACAAAGACATCAACGTACTATTTTCATGGATACACAATAAAATTCTGTTAACATTGACATCTTAACAGCTCTCCCAGTTGACACCAAGTCAAGATGCCTTTCTGTCCAGTACAGAATATAGCCTTCTGACTTGTTTCCCCTGTCCACATACATGCATTAATATATCCAAAACCTAATGATACACTGACAGAAAGTATCTGAACTGATTTCACATAAAACAAGATGGTCATGTTAGCTATTCCTTCACCATAATCTAATGCCATCAGTGGAGACTTATATTAACATTTTCTAACACTCGTGTATTCTATAATACACTTGTAAACTAGATATTTCCCTTATTGAAAAAGATGTTCACAAGCAGATTCAACATGTTCTCAAAAGATCCTCAGTTAACAGTTGTACATACATTTTGAGACTGGTTGGAATGGAGTTAATTTTCTTCACAGTAGCCCATACAATGCCGTGTTTTAGATTGTGATCAATATAACATTTTTCTATTGCTAAACTGTGCTTGCATAATATCAAGGCATTATTTGTTTCTCACACTATCCCATTACAGCTCAAAACACAGGAAAGAGCTCCATTCAATAAAACTATTAATTTGCAAGATAAGCAAGACAATCTATTATTTCTTGTTTCTCCAGATTTTAAGTTTTAACACTATGACAAAAATATGCCAAAATAAGCTAACAGAATTTCCAAGCACTGTTATGCACTAAAACAGCACCATGAAATTCCTAGATCTGAACATTTAATAAATATTGTTTTACATTAGATAACCACAATGCCTAAGGTTGTTCAAGTTTCCAACACTGCTTCAATATGGGCTGACATTAATTATGCTTTATTTACAAGCAAGCGATAATGGTTTGCCATTGCTGTTAAAAAGATTTGAGGCTTTCTATGTCTGGCTTCACAGACCATCAACAGTACAGCTATGAAAACTGTATTATTAAGAACCTCTTTTTAATGTATTAGGAAATGACAATTTAAAGTATGAGATTCAGTTTACTTGCAGGTTTTCCTAATAAAAGCTTAATTTGTGAGTCCTTTTTTAAAGCCAATTGTATAAACTCCAGAAAGCAAAATATTTTTATAATCATTAGCTGATGATTCAACTCTTGTTAGGAAAGACAGAAACAGACCTCTTTACTTCTATCTAATCATATTAAATTTAAGTAAATGAAAAGTCATGTGTTCAAATTCTTCAGAAATGTACTTCTGATTTTCAACTTTAGTCATGGTGGGATTTTTTGATTTTTTTTATTTCTGTTTAACTCGGATAATTATCTGAGGAATTATTGAAATTTTGGAGGAAAGTTTAATAGAGGTGATAATTTAAGCCTACATACCTTCTACATAGCACTGATGTTCATAAGTTGGCCCTACTGAAATGTTCCAAATGTTCCAAAATATTTTGATTGTTAGATGTTATGCAAATATTAAATCCTGGGTCACATAAGGCAAGCATATATACACGCATTTTTCAAACTGGTCACCACAGATGACTCACAAGCAAACCACAGGACACCACAATCACAATTCAGTGACATCCTTAAGAAGAAGGTTAATAATAACATGCCAAAGGTAAAGATTTATTGAAAAGCTTACTCTAAATAGAAAAACATATTATTACCAGTTAACGCCACAGTAGCACAGATCAAGAGAAACATTGCCTACCTGTCTGTCAATGGCAGCTTCTAGTTCAGGATAGCCTACTTTATCAAGCTTGATATCTGGAAACAGATCTTCAATTAGACTCAGGAATAAGGGTTCATCTTCATCAATCTAGTGAAAATTGGGAGGGGGGGAGGAGGAACACACAGATTAAAACATATTTTATTTATTCTATCATTTTAAAAAAAATAATCCCTAACTTTTGTAGCACTAAAGCAATATGTGAAAATATAAGCAATCATGTATGGTAATCCTCCAGGTGCTAAACAATCTCAAAGGATACAGCAGAAGGAGATGACATGATGCTTCCAATAATTCCAAATCCAATAACATACAGACTGAATTTATTAGAGAAGATTTTAACAATAACATTTATACAAATAGTAAATTATTTGTCTAAGGTGTAAAAAAAGACAATAAAGAGGTGAAGTGTCACAGTAGCACAAGAGATTTGGTTAGCTATTTAAGATAAACAGGAAGGTACTCATTACTACAAATAACAGATTATTTCAAAACTGATTAAGTATTTTAGATGAGAGTTTCTAAACAGATTAATATAGAGACTTTTCTTTGGTCACTTATTTCTATAGGTAGCAAAATAAAAAAATAATTCTGAACAATTCAACATATTGTGGTTTAACTCGTGTAGGCAGCCAAGCACTACACAGTCCCTTGTTCACTCTCTTGTTCCAGCCCCATAACAAGGTACTAAAAAGAAAATTAACACTTTCCCAGACAAAAACAATAATCAAGATTATGCAGATAATAGAACATATCCAAGTTAGCAGCAGTGTAAAGGCTACATCCAAACTTCTAGTAATCACCTTAACAGATTCAAACTGTATTTAAAAAAAAAAACCACATAGCCCTAAAGTGCAGTTTAATTAATTTACCAGAACTTACTAGTTTGGACAGGTTCATGTCTCTCAGCACACGCATGACGATTGTAGATTCAGTATCTGTGGGATTTGCTCTTTTTGCTGCTCCTAAAGTACGTAGCACTGATAAGATATTCCGTAAGCCAAAATCATAATGCACCTAGAAAATATGCAAAGTTTGGGAAAATTTTCCCCAAGTCAACAGGGATAAAATAATTCTTACTTATCATTTAAGATATGAATATGTGTGAGAAGTGGTACAAATGCCTCTTAAAATCCAACAGTTAGTCTTTGGCTGCATGACTATGGGCAAATTCATTCACCAACTTTGCTACCACCCACTGAACATTAAAGTGTAATAGAAAGTGTCATGGTTTGGGCTGGGTTGGCCAAAGACAAGTTGGAAGATGCTTTCCCCCACCTTTCACTCCAAGGAGAGGAAGAAGGGAGATAAAGAGATTTATGAGTTTAGGAAAAAGCTAACCTACTTTAATGAAATATTAATAATAATTTTTTAAAAAAATTAACTAGATGCAATATATACAAAACCATATCAAGGTCCCAGGGAGATGTCACTGGCAGGCACTGGGAAAATTACAGATTGGACTCAATGGGAACTAGATTCCAGAACACTCTGATCAGGATCGAAGGCAAGCAAACTGACAGGATCTTCCTCAGACATCAGACAACAGAGAAAGAGAGCCATTGAAGAGCCAACCCAACCCCTTCCATCCCTCAGCTTTCATAGTGAGCATGGCATGGGATGGAACACCCTATTGGTCAGTTTGGGTCACCTGACCTGTCCCCACCTCCCCACAAGTGCAAACCCTCCACAGGGTAAACAACCAAATCTGTTGACCCCGGTTGCCATGGCAACAAGTGTAAGGAACAGACTCTCACTGATCAGAGAGCTGGCTCTGCTTCACCCCAAACCAGGACAGCAAGTCTTTGAACCAAGATAAGGTTCCCAAGCACTTTTAAGAAATAAACTAACAGTGTGACTTTGAATTCTCTGTGAACCTTGGAAAATGCCTTTATTTGAGAACCATCTGAACAAGCACAGAGAGCACAAACCAAATGCCTTCCAACCCGCTACAGAACACAAACTAATACATAAGCCCTTTATTTGCCTGAATCATCAGCATTCATTAAAGCTAAATCTTAATACTGAGTGTTCTGAATGATATTCCCTTTCTTGTACACATAGCCTGTAGCAGGAGTTAAGCCTCCAGGACCGATGAGGGTTGCACTATTAAACTGCAAGTGTCATTTACCTTATTTCACGAATGTGAACTTTTCAGTTTTTTTCACATACATACTAATAATTTGTAACAGTATAGATAATTATTCCCTAAGATAAGTATTCCTCATCTGAAAATAATCACCTGCTTTGACAGTTGTTCTTCACATAGCTTGTACAATGTAAAGAATTTCCTTGCCAATACAACATTAGCAATGAAACCACAACTAGCCAATTTGACACGAATTATGATTTGACGATCAGGAACCATCATAGCCACCGAACGGAAGTTAATCTTCAAATTTTCAGGAAGTTCTTGCCGTCCAGCATATCCTGGATTCTGGACAGAAGAAACAGGTTTTGAAGTTGACTACGTTTTGCACAAACAGAAGAATCAGCAAAGGAATGTGTAATCTGGTTTGACAGAAGTTTTTTTTGGCTTTAAATCACATGTAAAACTGAATTGCCATATAGATTTCCCACCACATTTCTACAGCATTTTAGCATCTCTTACATGCATGAGGTATGAAAAAATTTCCAACTAAACACTTCAAAACTGTATTTGTATTATATGTCCTGTTTTCATTGGTTACTTCTACCCAAATATCTGTGGCCATTTTTTTTGTACTTTGGGAACCAGAACACAGCATGCAGAAGTAATGTAACAGATAAAAATTTGCATTTACAATCCTGGCTGCAGTTGTTAATTGCATGTGCTTGATGTCATTGCGAAAAGACCCTGTAAACTGATTGTGTAGTAATGCTTGGTGCTCTCTATCTAAAGTTCTAAAATGAGTTCTAAAAGCTGAGTGACATAAGGGTTAGCAAGTACATTTAACATACCAAGTTAGAAGTTACTATGGTACAATCATCACTGGCATATTGGAAACCTACTGAATACCTACCATAGTAAGAAAGATGCCAAATTCTGGGTTCATTTCCACATTATCTCCGTCAGTAAAAATAAAGCTTTTTTTATGTTCCTTCTTACATGTCAACACAATTGCAATTTGCTGTGCAGCTACTGATAGTACTGGTAAATCAATACGATTGAATTCATCAAAGCAACCCCAGGAGCCAGACTGAGCAAGACCTTCAAAGACAAAAGCAGCTAAGCATCTGACCATTACGTTATTAAACTCTTTTTGATGCAAGTTGTAAACCAAAAAATCAGGTTAATCTACTTCAGGGAAAAACAAATATATGTTTTAAGGTTGGGAAAGGGACAAGGAGAAGAATTTAGTTCTTTTTCAAGCAAGAATGCACAAAAGTTCAAAAGGCCTCAAAGTTGTCTAGGATACTAAATCTTTCGATTTCTGCTCCTTCTCTCAATATCTTGAATGTTTTCCTGTTCCTCCCTGCCACCCAAAAGCAAAAATCCTTGTAATAATCCTTTGAAAACATGATGGGTCATCAATAGTTTATTGCACACATTAAAATTATCAATAAAGTTGTTTTCATCTGGACAGAAGTTAGGAGTCAGTCTGTGCCAGAACTGCATTCTTCCTCGGGTATTTTGGGGAAAACAAGAAATCAACAACATAGTGATTTACACCAACATAATAGCCAACCTCCACTTGATCTCTAATTTGACATCTGTCATAATATCTGTCATGACTGATAGGAATCAATTTCAGGTGACTCAAAAAAAAAAACCAAACAAACAAAAAAAAAACCCCAACCAAAAAAATCCCCTCACCATCTGCATCTCAATTTGGTGATATAAAGCACTATTCATGCACTTCCTTCAACTGACAAGAATTTTGATATTTGAAGGAGGGGAAATATTGAGATAAGAATCCAACACATTCCATCAGTTCAGCAATAAATTTCACAGGTTTTTCTTTTTGTACTGGCAGTCCTTTTTGATTATTTTAAGTGTCTTTCTGTATCTTTTCATATATTGTCTCATGTTTTCAGACATTTCTATTTCTTGGAAACAGTGTTGCAAATGTGTTTTATATTCATGACAAGATATTAATTACTTGCGTTTATTAAAATGATGAAAATAACCTGCTGATTATGTGTTGACCTTGTTTTAGAAAGGTGTTCTCTTACTATTTGGACTATCTTTCACATAGTCCACAGAATCATATAATCACAGAATATCCTGAGTTGTAAAGGCCTCATGAAGCTCATTAGATCCAACTCCTGACTCCACACAGGACTACCTAAAAGTAAACCATATATCTAAGAGTGCTTTCCAAACAATACTTGAAGACCAACAGGCTTGGGGCCTTGACTACCTCTTTGGGGAGCTTGTTCCAGTGCTTGAAGATGATCTCAGTGAAGAACATCTTCCTAATATCCAATCTGAAGTTCTCCTGATACATCTCTAAACCATTCCCTTATATCCTGTCACCAGACACCAGAGAGAACAGATCAGCAGCTCCCTCTCTACTCCCTCTCATGGAGAAGCTGTAGACAGCAATGAGGGCACCCCTCAGTCTCCTTTTCTCCAAGTTGAACAAACCTAGTATATTCAGCTGTTGCTCATACATCATACCCTCTAGTTCTTTCATCATCTTTCATCATAGACACGTTCTGATATTTTTACATGCTGCTTACATTGTTGACCCCAAAACTGCATGCAGTACTTGAGGTGAGGCCACTCCAATGCTCAGTGTTGTGGGACAATCACTTCTTTTGACCACTTAGTTATTCTGCACCTAATAAACCTCAGGATACAGTTGACACTTTTGGTTAACAACTTACTTTTGGTCCACATCTTACCTTTGAAGATCCTCCCAAGTCCTCGGAAATCCATCTGATCTGAACAATTGAAGACAACTACATATTTTCCTAGGCACCGTCCCATGTCTTTAATGGTTTCAGTTTTTCCAGTTCCTGCAGGTCCCACAGGTGCTCCACCCATGTTCATGCCTAAAGCTTGAGCCAAAGTGATGTAACATCTAAAAGGCAATGTGCTATCATCACTCAATGGCCTGCAATACACAGTTTTCTGTACAGTGCCAGAGGAACTTACTCATACGTGTTACATGAGGAAGGTCTGATTTAAGGAGACAGATAACCTGCTGAAATGACATGCCTCTAACTACAATTTAAAACATTAAGAAAGAAAACCCTTTACTCAGCCTTTCACACAGGTAATATTAAGGATCATCTCCTCACACAGAAAGTGGAAGAGCAGATAATCTTCAATAACCAGCAATCTGAAAGATCATGAGAAGGGGAAAAAAACAAATACAGAGATGCTGCCTAATCTAGTTTGGTTAGCTTAGTTCTTGAATTACTTTAAATGAAATAGTTCTGGACTACATTATACTGTGGAGTACAATAATGAAAGACAGATAGCCTTTCCTTTTCTCATCTACCTTTAAAATTTGATCTCACAGTGCATCCCAAATGAAACTTCTATGTGTAATGCAGTAAAACACACAGCTAACAATCATATCTAAAGAGAAGTTCTAAAATTTGCTGTATGGAGTAGTACACCAAAAAAAAAAACCCTCTCCCAATGCCCTTATTTTGCCAATGATGGCTTATAAATCATTCTTTGTGTAATTGCAGTTAGGTAGGTAGACTTCTCTGTTAATAGCACTGCAACTCTTTGAAATATCCTTCTAGATGAAAGTTCTCCAATCTATTACAGCTGAATGAACTTGGTTTTTCCATTTGTTCTTCTTTAGCTGTTTTCATTAGCATGCCTCTAAACACTTATTTATTTTTGCCCTGTATATCTTTCTATATATTGTATCTGTTGGATATACCTGGTCCTTAGGTATACTAGGCTCACATAAATGAGAATCAAAGTCCCACACATCAATATGTGGGGGATCACACAAATATGTGAGAGAAATTAAGCTGAAAGTTATTCATATTGTTAGGCATAGAAACAGAAATATTCATGTATTCCATGTAACATTATTGTGTTTGATAAGACTGGGAAGGATAAACTCTGCAGAGTTCTATTTTGCATCCAGTAGGAATGACTAAATTGCTCTTCTAAAAGCCTAGGTTTAGCACCAAAGAATAAAGGAATAAAACAGGTCTTCTTTACCTGTCAGTAAGAGGTGTTATGACAAGCCTGTCAGTACAGCCCAAGAATTCATTCTGGTATGTGAAACCCACATCAGTGATCTTAATCATCATTTTATCAGAGTCTTCATTAAAATAAAATCTGCACTGTTTCAGCCACTCAAAATCTGTAGGGCTCTTGATATGCATGCAGCACTGAAAAAAAAATAAGAGGAGAAAAAAGGTTGCTGTATTCATTGTTAACATTTATTTTGGCAATTATCCCATCTAAGTAGTACTGCAAAGACAGCACTGCAATCGCAATGAAAGGCATAAAGAACAGCTAGTAACACAAGAACACTAGAGACCCTGCTTTTATTTTTACTATAAAAATAACTAATGCGTTATTGCTGCCCCTGAAACACATACTACGGCAAAAAAACCTCAGGCTTTAGAAGTGTATCAAAATTCTAAATACAAATGAAAAGTCCATAACCCTCAAACAAAAGTCACTAAGTTCAGTTAACATTAAAACTGCCATTTCTTTTGCTCCTATCATTTTATTTTTACATGAGTGGGAAGCATGTAATGTGTTTTTTTTTTTAAAAAAAAATCATGAGAATTATATGAAACCAGATGCAAACTGGAAAAAAGGTATTTCAAGGCAGTGCCATGGTGTAGACACTAGTTAAGAAATTCAGCAGTTAGGAGTAATTCAAATTTGACCAACTGAATTTTAAAACAGGATTTAAAAAGATGCCCTGCAGGCTGTATCTAAAAATTATCCTTTATCTAAGATAATTATAACTAGGAACAACTGATTCTACAATGAAAAGGTAGGCTCCTGTTGATCAGCAATGAGTTAAAATTCAGTAATTCTTTTCTCAGACATCTTAATTTCAGAGTCAAATCCAGAGCATCCTACAGATAAAAAGGTATGCTAAGTTTTAAGTTTGAATTCTTAAGCAGTAAATGCTTTCATTTTCCTAATTTTAGTATCCTGTGGCAGCATGAGAAGGTGTGATGTGAATAAATAAATCCCTAAGTCATAATTAGGTATGCTATTGAACAGAGGGCATAGTAGCTTCAACCAACTTCAAACTTTTTTCTGTATTATAACTCTATATTAATTCTATTTACTTCTCAAGACTCAAAATCTAGTGCAGAGAAAGCACAAGTCGTTGCAACACAGTGTATGAGGAAACAGAACTCCCTAACAGACAATGCAACAGAGGCATCTAATTTAAGTGCCAAGACAAAGCATTCTAAAATTCTGCTAATGCTTGTATGGGGAAAAAAAACACTGAATTAAAGGGAAACAAAGACATGGATTGAAGCAACAGGAGCATTTTTGTAATATTCCAGGTCACATAATCATTACAGTTCTGAGATTAAATGTTTAGCTTAAGAGGCAGGAGTTCATAGGTATAGTGATATTTTCTTCTTGTCCTTTCACATTTTTTAACATGGAAACCACCTCGTAACTCTTTGTAGATTTTTCAGTACTTACCAGACCATCAAAAATGTCCCTCTGATGCACATGAATGGTGATTAATGTCTCGTATTTAACTCGCTCAACTGGGCTAAGGTCTTGTGTTGTCATATCTATCAGCATGTTTAGAAGATCCAGGAAAAACTGGTTCGTCTTTCGCATAATTTTTTTATCATACCTGGCATGAGTCAAAGCTTCTTCTGAGTCTCTTGTCCAAATCATTTGGACTCCCAATAACCCAACCTTAGGAAACATGAAAGTATATGCTTCATAATCTTTTCTCTTTCATCTAAAATGTACATTCTTGGACACAGCTAAACTAAAAAAATGGTTCTGTTACTA
>BJBW01004388.1:155938-185534 GCA_004320125.1 Scolopax mira
TACCCTCAGCTCCGAGTCTCCAGCATTATAAAATGTTTTCCTGAAAATATGAACAAATATATAATTTAGCTCCTTTTCCTCCAAGAGCCAAGTATTAAGCTTGTAAAGAAATACTATTAAATCCATTGCATTAATTTATTGCATTCGGTATTATTTTTTAAAAGGAGCTTCAGGGTAAGTTTTCTTCTTTTGGTTTCAGATATGTAAAGCGTAACTTAAACGACTGAGTTGATTCAGATAAATTTAAATGTTGGGTTTGCCTTTATAACACTGCCTGTAATTTAGACTGTAAAGACAAAGTAAAAAAAAAACACCAATGCGCTGCATATCTGTGAACAATTCTTCATTGTTTTAACAGTGATATTACCTGGGCTGGGTAAGTATCAAGAAATTCAGTCAGCTGGAAACTAGTTTCCTGGATGTGTGCAGCTGCCTGTCGAATAACATGATGCAGTGACAGCTGGGATTCCTTCAACAGAGAATTGAGCCAAACTTCCACGTTACCTTCAGCCATTACAGGTCTAGTCAGCTCTACGGTCTCACCCTCTCGTGAACTAATCGACAATATACAATCATACATCTAATAAAAGCAAAGTAAGAACATTTAGTGATTTATAGATTTATTGTTATGTTTAACATAACTGTCTGATTTTCCTGCCAATCCAGTAAACTTATTTAGGGCACTAATAAATTATACTAATCTGTTAAGTGAAAAGTAAAAGCAATTAAAACATTACTTCTAGTGTGCAGAAAGGCTTTGAACAAAACACTGTCATCTGAACAAGGAGACAAATCCCCATACACTGACAATGCCCAAATTTCACTTAAGTTTCAATGACAGCATCCACTTTCCAGTCACAATAAAGGAAACCTTCCCCATTACTGAAGAGTAAATATCCTAACAAAATTTATAGCCTTACAATCAAAAATAACAGAAACACTGAAGTTAAGAAACATTGTCAATCAAAGGAATTTCAAATGCATGGGGGGGGTAGTAAATTTCTAAGAAAATACATACATATACAAGAAAAAAAGATTTGTTGCTACCTGTTCTTGTAAAGAGCATAAGAAAATTGTTCTTCAAACACGATATTTGAAGGGATATTAAGGATAACTCAGAAACAGATAACAGACTAGATATACTTTTTCTTACAAAAAATAAATGAAAAAGTAAAATACAGGCAATCTAAAGATACAAACAGGCTCCTAAAGAATCAGAAGCTTATCTGAAAATGCTAACCTGTATTAAGCCACAGAAGACAGTTTAGTACCTGGGTGTTTTTTTCTGAAACCTAAGCAATGGTGCAATTTTTTGTTTGTTTTGCTATTCTGTATAGGTTTTTCCTATTAAGTAAATGAGGATATGAAAACTTAAAGAAAGAAAGCCTACTCAGCATCATGAGCTTGATAAAACAGCTGAATGCCCTATGCACTCAGACAGCTTTCTTATTTGACAAGTATCACACATTGTTAATTTGAAATAATGTAACATTGTGGGCAGTACATACCCTTTCATGGAACCTGACCATTTTAATATTGTCAAACACATTCAGCAGATGTGCCTGTATGTTGTGGGAATCTGATGCCTGGCCAAGAATTTCTAAGAGAGCAGGATCTGACACAAAGAAGAATCGTGGAAAAAGGAGGCGCTTTTTCTCCAGGTACCTGCATTTAAAAAAAAAAAAAAAATTTGGCTGGGGCAGGGGAGAGGGGAAGATGGTAAATGAATTAGGTTAATTTATACATCCTTTCCTCTTTAAAGGTGGCATTTCTCACAATGTATTATTGCCATTTTTAGCACTGACAATGTGCAATGACAAAAACTCTTATCCATCATACCTTCATTTTAAGCACCTGCTTTAAGACTGCCTCTTTTAGCATCAGAAATAGTTTCATTGAGAGGTTTTATTATTTCCTATAATGTAAGCACCAGTAAAAAGAAAGAAACTAAAACAAAACAAAATATTTTTTACATTAATTCTGTTACTTGCTATTTAGGTGTCTGATGCTGAATTTCTCTGATACTGAATTTCAGCTGAATTACAGATACATGAAGGGTCTGAACAGGACACACAGACTGAGACTGCCTTCTGGATTGAAACTGGGATGAAGAAAGCTTTGGTTTCAACAGAGATAGACAGTAATTGACAGCTTAGTCACAAATTAAATACTTATCAGTGAGTTGCTAGCAATTTCTTTGAAGGTGTTATATCATCCTGCTAACTTGTTTGATCAGTTCAACTGAATTTATAGTAGAATAAGGATATGATCTTTACAACATCTATGGGACAGTACTCGTGCGATTGCTCTTTCCCCAATTACTCAATTCACAGTCATCTGCCCAAGACTGTGGTCTTGTAGTAATCTTACCCTGTGAGGGATTTCTGACAGATTTCAAGCTGTTCTAGTAAGTGTGGAAGTATCTGTCCCATGATTTCATCTCCAATGCAGCACTGAACAACATTCGGTGTTTCATGAGCTCGGGTCATGATCCTCACCCAAGATTTGTCAATGTTAGAGAAACGCTTTGCTTCCTGTTGAAAAATTATGATGAATGTAGAAGTGAAGAGATGGAGGAAGGAAGAGAAAACAGGGAAAAGGCATTTGCTTGCAGAATTAGCACCCAGTAATCTCACCGATAATTTTCTTACTAGCATTCCCATGTCCAACCTCTAAAGATTTTTCAGCTTCACAACACACATCTTTCTGCTTACATGATACAGCTTATTTTATACTTGACCATCAAGCTTGCTATCTACCTTATCCTTCAAGCATTCTTAGAGAAAACAACAGAAAAATTATGTTTCAATTGCATTCTTCAAACATGAGGATTTTTTCACAAAAACTAAAGTTAATTTTTAATCTGGAAAGCTATGAAGGAAAGCTTAAGATAAGGATTCCTAGCAAAACTGTAGGTATACTAGGCTAGTGGTAGGTAGTACTAAGCTAGCCTAACTAGGCTAGGCTACTACTAGGCATTACAGTGAAACACATATTGGTTAACAATTTTATAATCATAAAAAGATCATAACATTCTTTCTAACACAACACTTCTGTTGGCATTGTTTACCTAATTTCTTAGCAAGTCTAGTCTTGTCAAGTACCAAAAAAATGACATTTATGTTACTGCATCTAATATGACATCACACTTAAGTTTTATTCTTAAAATGTAGAAAACCAAACTGAAAAAAGGCACATCTGAAAACCTTTGGAAGCTGCTTTGCTATGTCCCCGCCAACAAAAACAGCTTCTAAATAAATCCACAAATTCTGCACAGTCATCCAGTTCTCAATGATAACTGTTGTGTTGGAAAGATAGTGCACCCATTTCTGAATCTGCGTCTTGAACGGTGTGTTGTATCTAAAATAAAAAGAAGATAGTTGCTGTATTTCAAGAAGGAAACAAGTCTCTTCAAAGCCAGCATATTATTCATAGGGATGAGGAATAATTTTGCCGTGTACATCTTTGTCAAGTGAAAGTATAAAAGCCTATACTCCATTCAGCTAGTTAGCAGCTATGAACCAAAACAGCTCTGCCTTGCTGCTTTGTACACATGGTTTAGCACAACTCTGGTTCAACAGAAGCTGAATAGGAGCAAGATTTCAATTTCCCTCAAAGGTAAAGTGGTTTCAAAAAGGGACTAGGCAACATCTTGAAAGCTGCCGGACTCCTCGAGGTCCTTATCAATTGAACTCTTGCTTTGATACATCTGCCTGATGATTGGGTTCTGTGTTCCTTATTTATCTGCATGCTTTGGCATGTGCAGCCAGACAAACTGAAGCTTATTTTAACTGGGACTTTTAGCACCTCTGGCATGAGACAGTGACCTATCGCAGCGGGTAGAGTAGCAGAGCCTGTGATGCCCATAATATGCCTGCCACAACCAGCCAGTTCCCCTTTATGCTTGTTACCACTTTTTTGCAACAGTGAAAACTGTCCACTTGATTATTCAGGAAGGTTGAACTGCATCCACGTGCTTTCAGAAGAACTTATTGGAGGAATACAGACAATAATAACTAGGCCATGAACAGTTCAAGGACAAGCAGGCTCTTAGTTTTTAGCCAGATGTTTATTTTTTCTCTCTCTGAAAGATAGATTTGTTCAATAAAACGAAGCCTCTGGCTGATTTTTTATCTACACACAAACACACACTTTTTCTGTTACCTGTTACTCATGAGAGAGCCAAGAATCATCAAGCTGTCCTCCATGGTAGCAATTGTTTCTGATGTGCTGTCACCTCTTAAAAGAAGTTCCCCACGGGTTTTAAAGTTTGTGAAGATAAACGTTTTGTTGTCCCATTCAGCTATCACTTGTTTTAACTTCTGCTCAATGTCTCTCTCCTTCACAGCACTTACGCAGATATCCTTTTAAATAAATAGGATGTCAAAACATGCTAGGAATGGTTTGGGTCTCCAGTATACAAATCTAACTCATACTTCCTCTACGCTAGTAAGGCTGATAAGCAACTATTTATCAAGTGGAAAGACCTACAGACATACAAACACCATAGTTAATAATCTGTATAGCAGATCACAATATGGGAGGAATACAAAATTAATACAGTGGCTACTTTTCATATCTTAAAAGTTGCAAAGCAAGGCACCCTCACAAATTACCTCCTGGGACAAGTCGCATGATGTAAAAGGAGGAGCTGACACCAAGATATATTTGTGTCTTTGTTTTATACAGAAATCTGAAGCGATAGTCCATTTCTCTATTTATTCTTTAGAAATATTTTCTTTTCTTTCTTACTATTGTTACTCATGTACTATTCAAGCAGATTGTTTCATTTCATGTATCCGTTTCCCTTCTTTCACACTACCTCTATTTCCTCTTTATATCTTAATAATGGAGCCTCCATTATATTCCTCAGTTTCAATGTTTCACTTTCCACATCAAAGTTGTGTTCAGTGAGATCCATAATCTGCTTCCAGTGCCGAGGCATCATTGCTTTACTTGACATACGCTCAAGCAACGGGCAGCACTCACTAAAGTCCTCAATGATCTTCTTTAGGTCAAAAAAAGCCTGCCATTCCTTTACACCACGAGGAAGCTTACGACATCTATATAGAAAGAATGCAAGCTTTTTCAAACAGTTTCAAATATTCGTCGTTACCCATTTAACCACATAAAACTCATAAAATCATATATGGTTTCAACAGCAGACCACATATATTCCAAATTCATATTAACTGTATTTTGAAGATTCTGTCTGTGAAAAAAAAAAAAAAAAAATCTATTTCCCTGACTAATAACTGGACAAGCATCTACAGGCTCCCTCTAAGGAGTGTAGCTAGATAATTCTTATGCACGTCGTCCAAGTGATCTTAAAAAATAATTGAACCACTTTACATCTTTATTTCATCTTTTTGTGAGGTTCGTTATATGCTCTACTCTGAGCTCGAGTAAAAACCCTTTTTATACTAGAATTAAACCTGCATGGGTTTTTTGAGTAGAAGTTCAGTGTCTATGCATGCAGTACATGCCATTTTGTAGGAAAACCATTCAGCAGTTCACTAACTTGCCTTAGACATCTAGGGTGTATCTGTCTCTCAATAATAATAATACTGCAATAAACAAGTGAAATTTCCCTTCGTGAACAAAATACACAGTAATTTTAACACATTCCAATCTCATCAAAAAAGTTAATGAAAAAGCTCTCTAAGGAACAATAATCCACACCATTTAGAGTCTAAAAGATTTCCTTTATTTTATAAAGTTAATAATGGATGCATTTTTCAATTAAAATTCACGTTTTTCATGTTTCAATGAAAAAATGCAAACTCATATGTGATTATTGGTGCTAACTAATCATATTTTAGAAGTAAAAAAGTATTTTAAGATATCTTTGTCACAACAGTAATTTCTCACCTGTTCTGAAACTCCAGAAGTTCACTGTTAATTTTTACAGTGTCTAATTCTGACCAAAGAATATCATAGTAGCCATTGACTGTGTCAATTACATTGTTATATAGATTATAGAGTTTCTGTAACAGATTCAGTTGCTTCTTTATTTCAAGCAGCTGAGGATACTGAGTAACTGGCAAACCAAAAAGATCTTCCCCAGCAGTACAAGTAATGTATCTCCGAAAGAGATTATCAAATCGATTCTAAGAAATAAAAAGAAAAAGACTAAATTAAATAACTAAATATTCCAGATCTGCCATTATTCTTAGAACTGCATTAGCAAATAAGATCTAGTAAACACTATAAAGATATACAAGAAATACTAACAATTAATGGTGTCAGTTTTGTTAATAATTTTCATGAAAAGAGTTACTTTTAGTGAGCTTGGAGGCACATATTTAGAAGTTGTTGACAAGGAAGCCGTTTACTCCATGTGGCACAGTGACAGAACACTGCTAAGCTTGCATTTGAAAGAGGTATAGCACCACATGCAAAGCAAATAAAGGTGGATGCAGCAAATTCTACCTCTCTAAATATTCTGTGCAATTCTTTTATTGAAGACTTGACGTAAGAATTACTACTATTTAAGAATCAAAGAAAAATGAAATTTAATTGTCAATTGCAATATAACTGAGGGATTAAGGTAGGAAGCCAAATGAATAGCACTAATGGAAAAGGAAAATCCTTAGAAGTCATCATTACAGGAATAAAAACTAACAATGATACAATTAAAAACAAAATAAAGGAGGAGGGGGAAGAAGATTGGGCAGAATTGCATCCATGAGGAAAAGACACAATAATGAACACAAGAACAACCTATAGTCAAATACACTAAAATTGAGAGTAGACTCTCATCAGGATACTTGAATCCAGTAATTATTACTCATTACCTATGCAACCTTTTGCATAAAAAAAAAAAAAAAATATTCTACTTTTAACCAGTATTCCTTGCAAATGCATAGAAAAAAATTAGCAACTTATTTTTCATTAAGTTAAAACAGACTTTGGCCCATCAGTAACCCTATGTAAAACTACTTCATTCACTCTCAGAGTCTTGAGGCATTAGTTTACTTGCAGTAAGTATTAAGCAAGGTCTTAGAATTAACAGTACCTGAAACATAGTAAGCCTGTCACTGGCCTCCTGGGGCTCTAAACCAACAACCATTGGACCATTCTAAATAAAAAATAAAAAAGAAAGAAAAAATTGAATAGTTATTTGAGTGAAAGTAGCCACAACTTTTTTGTAATAAGCATTTTCTAAATGCTGAACTCAAACATTTTTGCAGCTGCAGGATTCATCAGATGAATCAAGAGATCACACACTTATTAGAACAAGCACTTCATTTTAAAAAGAAAGAAATTTTTAAAAAGATGGCAATTAATTATCTTTTCTTTTTAATACAGAAGTTTTCATAATAGTGTACAAGCTAGCTAATGGTAGCTCTTTTTCAGCAAAAATCAGCATTACTTAGAGGATGATGCAAGACTGGTTCAGCTTGATTCATTTATATTCAATTCAGAAAGAATGTAAAAGCTTAAGTCATTTGTACTTATATCCAACATCAGAAAACGCTTCTTACATTCTAACATAATTTCTCATTAATTCAAATCTTCTCATTTACTTATGCTAACTAGCTGTTTATCATAAACCCTAAATGTCTTAAATCCTAATCTTTAAGAGCTGATTACCAGCATTACATACCTGATTCACATACAAAAAATAATCTAAGCCTGCCCTGGACTGAAACTCAAATACCACATTAACAATAATAAACATGTTCTTTGGAAAGGAGAGGCATATCCTATTAAGTAGTCAACTCCACAATCTTTCCATGCTCCCACTGCTCCTCAAAAACTCCTCTAATACAATACACCACAAATACTTGCCTGATCATAATCTGAATAGAACTGTGCACAGTCTTCAGTAAAAGTCTTCACAGTGCTAATAAGCTCTCCTCTGAAGTTTGGCTGCAGAGCAATGAGCTCATTCTGCACTTCATTTGCACGAACTAGCAGTTTTTCCCAAGTGTAGTGCAAAGTGTCCACTTTTTCTGTCTCTTCCTTGGCCACAAGAAGATCATATTTGTTTAACATAGCGTAAGATTCCTGTCAGAAAGTTGGATGAAGACACACAAAATGGGAACTGAAGTTAATTTTACAAATATATATAGGGTAATATTTTAAGAAGAGAGAATGATTCGTTAGAAAATCTGTTCTTTTTGCATAGCTGTTATCACAATCCGGCAAAACAATACCAAAGTGGAAGAAATATCAAAATGAAAGACAGTTAGTTCTCCGTAATCTCCTTACTTTTTATATAGCATTCTACTTTGTGATAGATCATTTGCCCTAGTGCAATCTGCCTCTAAAAATCGATTTTCAGTTAAAGTACATCTTAAGTCTACAGGTTTTAGCTTAATTTTAATGAGAATATTTTTCTCATCTATGTCTTCAGTTGTTTGCTATGACCAAGCTGAATATTACAGGAGGTAAGCCACGGGAAAACACGTAAGCAGAGGCCTTCAAGTAATTAAAGCAAATGAACTTATATTCCATAAAGACTTTTAAGCCCTACTTCATGTTTTCAACAAAAAATAGTGAATAAAACACAACAAAACTTACCACAACTAATATGTTGCAACTATTTTAAGTGTTAGAACTGTTCAACATTCAAAACAAGGAATCTACTTAATGGTCCTTTGTTTTCTCAGAACTCTGGTCTCCACTTGTATCACCAACTTATAATTACACCACATACTGAAACCCATAGTCAGGTTTCACAAAAACACATTGGAAATTCACTTACTGTAAATTATCAGAGTGTAGAGTAGCAATGAATATTGCGTCATAACAGTTTCATCTGCAAAGTTTTGTATGAAGTGGAATTATTTCCATTTACATTTTCCAGTTTGATCAAATCACAGACAAATTGCAAAAAACGGAGACATAATTATCTGTCCCTATGGTGTGGAAAATGACAACCTCTGTTCCAAAAGCCTGAAGCATGACTCCCTTGTGCCCAGCAACTCAAGGCTCCTGTTTGCAGAATCGGAAGCTTAGGAATCCTTGGCTAATATGTCTTTTGCCTTTGCTGAACATTGCATTGCAAACCAAGATAGGTCTTGGCAGGAACTTCCAATATGTCATCTCCTGAGAGACCCCATTACCTATGACAATTTCACAGGAGGTTCCAGCTGCAGATACACCTTGCTTTTCACCATAAGCCACTAGTCCTATTTTTGCTCCTTCACATAACTAGGGAGAACCTCACAGCTTCTAAGGCTGAGAGATACATTCTTTCTTAGCTGTATTCTGCAAAATATGGAAGGGCTCCATGCATATTTCCATTATGTGCACATACAAGTATGTATTGCATTCCATAAGTTACCTCAGCTCAAATAAAACAAAGTGAGAAAACACAGGTGCAAAACATCTGCCTGACAGCAAGTAGAGGTTTTGTATCTCCAAAATAAAATATTAGTTTGTCAATATTTGGTAGATAAGAATTCTGTGTTGTTCCTTTAATTTCAAACAATAAGGACACAACCCTGACAATAAAATTATGGGCAATCCATGAACATGCATTAGGAAAAAACAGTTCTACTGAATGTCTAGCCAATGGTGCATTTTGCCAAAGTGTAGTATTCTTAAATCCATACACTAGTCAGGAACATAGAGTAAGAGTTACTATCTGTTTCTAATTCTGCCATTTGACCAGAAGCCCCTATAGTGTCAGGTGTTCAATAAATATATCCTAGTAAGTGACCTTTTTTAAGGAAGTCAATTATTTATGTTTATTTCAACATATAATATAGCTAATGAAGCAATCACTCTCATGCATTCTCATACAACCTCCCTAACATAAACTTTCTCCTCTTCTTCTTCCACAAACTGCCAAAAGCTTTCTTGCATTAAATATTTTTATTCTCATCTTCCTCTTAGCTTGATTTCTGCACTACTCACCAAACCAGTTCCTGTCTCATCAAGTTTATATTTGGCCAGAGTTCCACACAGAAAAGATTTACAGTAACACAACAGGTCTGCCATCCAACTTTTAACACAAATGAAATCATACCTTCTCAAAGTGCAATGTCAAGCTTAAATCCAGAAATTAATTGTTCTGTTGAAACAGTACCCATACATGCAACATTCTTATTAACTACCTCAATGGGCCCAACTTGAGAGTCTATGGAGATCTGTAGTTCTCTGATCTCTTTCAAAGCTAACATGGCTGTTCTTATATCATCCAGATCCTTAATGCGGCGATTTAACTTCTTGCTGGTTTCTTCTATAAAAGTGAAAATTGCTTCCATCTCTGTCCGGTACTTCTTGTTGCAATGACACCCCAGCAAATTCATCCAGGCTTTGATTTCTGTTCTCAGTGCTAGCTTCAGATCAGCTAAAACATTGAAGAATGAATAGATACTTAGATACTGTAGATATTTAAAATCCACTTTAAATCTTTTTTCAATGTGTTCTTCACTCACAGTTCTGGTTTTTTCACTCTAACCATCTATGCAGAGAAAGCTTCATGTAGCTCACAGGACTGCTTGCTGTTCAGGATTCTATTCCTCCTAATCTTTTCAGAATATATAATTTTTTTTGCATATCATTATACACATTTCTGTCATACACATCACTAACAAATGAGTTGTTCTGTTTGCATGCATTTGCCGTCAAAACAGCAGTCTTTCTCCTTTACATCTTTCACCTAGATCACCCATCCGAAACTAAGCACCATTTCTCCTTTCCTACAGGAGTCAGAAAATGTCTAGAGAGAAGTGGAAAGCTGAACTCTACCAGTGTACAGTGCAATAGCTCCTACGCAGATGTATTCAGGCTCAGAATTTATTTTCAGGTCCAAGTTTTGAAAATGCAGAATTTCAGATTCAAATTCAGAGACTAATGGATTTCCCATCATTAATTTCTCAATGGTTTCCTCCTTGTCCTTCTGCCATATATGGTGGTAACAACTAAAACTCTCCAAAGCTGTAAGAACTTCCTGAAACACATTAGAAGTTCAAAGAAAGATTCTCAGCATTATATATATAGCATACCTATAATTTCTTAGCATCTGCTCATTAGAATACATTAAGAACTCCATAGTGGAGCAGGTTGCATCACCTTACTAAACAGAAGCTGACAGTAAATTTATGCTAAAGCAAGTTCCATTAACAATCACAAGCCTTGCCAGGAACTGTATGCTAATCACATTCAATTTGTCACATAAGTCACAGTATTTTACAATTAAGTGATTTTTCAGTCAATAAAATCCTAGGAAGAAGTGTGAAATAAAATATTCCTTTAAGACTAGAATACAGTAAACTTGTCCTTCCTTACCACCTAGTGGACTAGCAATGAAGCCTGAGCTCCAAAGCCCAGCATAACAAGAACAGAAGTAACTCAATTCGTTCTTGGATAATAAAGTTATGAGACCATTTTTAAAAAAAGTATGACATTGGTCATGCTAACATTAAATTATACACTTAATTTAGGTATCTTTCATTTGAATATCATTTAAGGAGCGTGCAACAGGATTATTTTTCTGGTTCTCAGAAGTCCAGGAAAATGTCAAAGTTAAATCATGTTCACTATAGCTAATAAAAAAAAATAAAGAGGTAACCACTACAAGAGATAACCCACATCATGACTTATAATAAACATAGTACTTGCAGGCATTTAAAGCTGGCTAAATGATAAAAAGTTTCTAATAACAAAATATTCAGTATCAAAATACCAAGATAACTATACACCATTATCAACTGCACCTTGGTCTTCAGCACAAGCCTGCATGTGAGCAACCTGGTCTAGTGGGAGGTGTCCCTGCCCATGACATGGGGTTTGGAAATAGATGATCTTTAAGGTCCCTTCCAACTCTAACCATTCTATGATTCTGTGTCATTGTGATAGTTACACTTTGATACCACTGAAGTTACAAGGCTTCACATCAAAAATTTCCACCTGACAAGACTTCACCATAAGGCTGGACTGGCCCCAGGAGACACTGATGTAGAGTTCCCCAAAGAAGTATCAGTTCAATACCTACAGTTTACTAGAGAGTGTATAGAAAAAGAAAAGGGCAAAGAAATTATGCATATCCCTTAAGCTATCTCCTAACCTCAAGTAGGAGCAGAACTTACAAATGCCAAGCTGACAGCTATTTTTCTTAAAAAAACCTTCATAAACTCTTCATAAAGGGGCCAGAAGCCATGCTGGCTTCATTACAATGTTTATGTGAATAAAACTGTATTTAACACACTTGTACATTTACTACCAGTACAATATTAACTACACACAACTCAACCAGACCTAGAGGTTTTTATGTTTCACCAATTGGAGATATGTTTTTAATCAGACCTAAGTTTTACTTTATGTAATATTCAAAACCTTATAAATTTTTGAGCAGAGTACACTTAACCCATGTTACACATTCAAAGCATACATTCAAATTTGCAGCCACGTTTTCCATCCACAATCCTACATTTTTCATTCATATGTTTCATCATTGCTTTAAATGCCTAACCTTATTGCCCAAGGACATTAAAAGTAATACATTGATAATCCTTAGATAGTAATATTAAATTAATATGTTGTCTTACCCTTTTTGTAGAATTAATAGCAGTGCTGAGTAAAGATACTACTTTAATAATGTCATTGTTCTCTGAAACATTCTTGAAGTAGGTCTGGCTTTGCATTGGATCAGATGAACTGAGTGATTCTGCATCTGATATGCTATCTATAAAGGCAATATGTCAAATATAAATTCCTCTAGACAAAAACTAATGACCTCTTTTTCAATAAGCATGCATTTCAAAATGTTGTTATTAATGTAAGAAGTAATTAGAAGCCTAGGTGGGCAATATAATTGCCACAAATTCATAAACCTCAATTTTAGGAAACTAGCTTCATATAGGTACTCTGTCAAATTTGGAAAAAGTTCCACTCCAAATTTTCAGATACTCCTTTTCTCTCACCTCTCCCCAAGGTTTATCTTATACACTTCACCTAAGTGATTTAATGAGATGTCAGCATTGAGCAAATTCATAATTATTTTTATTTTCTGAAATAATATGGAGTAGACCACAACTGAAAATTCAAACTACAAATTAAAATAAAATCTGTGAAGGTTACTATAGCCAGTCATCAAAAGGAAAAAAGATAAAAGGAAGAAAGATAAAAGGAAGTTCCATTAGTTAGAAAATACCCACAATATTGAACTTACCATATCTCAGGCAAAAGAAATTCTTTGTTTTAAAAGAACAATATAATTTCTTAACCAGTTCAAGCAATACCTCCCTACTTCTTAGTTGTATAAGAGGGAGCTAATGTAAAAAGACTCAATATATTTTGGAAGTACCTGAAGTACAAGGTAGAAAAATTAAATTGGCTTGATCCTAAACCATTTTAGACAAGAAAAACTCAGCAGTCAAAGATAACATCTTAGATTTCCTTGAATTAATGCCTTCAATATCTTAATTCCATGTCTGATCACAAAACAGATTAAGATAAAATCCTTTTAGAAATCTTAGTCTATTCAATCCTTTATAAAATCCTCTCTCTACCAATACTGAAATTTATGCACACATTTCTATTCAGTACCAGGTTTTGTTTATGTTCAACTTGCCCTTCTTAAAGGAATTGCAGCACAAGTTTTAAGATGCCATTTTAATGTGGCAAATTACAAACCACATTGGCAAATCATGAAAGACCTTTTGTGCAGCAATACTGACTATAATTGTTTTCCAAACTCCTTGATGAGTTCTACTATGCTGCCCAAGTTGGCACCATAACAGCTTTTCATATGCTGCAGGTAGAACCCAAATCAGTACAACACTCTGAGAGGCACAAAAAATCCCCTTACTCAAATCCACACAATGATAGGAACCTTCAGTCAAGCCTGGTTTCTAATCACAGGGAGAAGCTCTGCCATTTTTATTACATCCTATTTCTTCATTGAGGTGGTTTTAGAAGTCTTTGTTCTCCTGCTTTTGATACATTTTATATTTAATGTCCTTTAACACTGTATAATACTGTATAAATCACATTTACATCACTAAAAATTGAGTGATGTAGAGTTTATCATTACCATGGATGTTTTTCTTTCCAGTCTCTCTCATTGCATCATCAGAATCACTGTCTCTGCTCTCACACTGCAACACAGCCACTTTTTTCTCTAGCATTTTCTTCTGAAATAAAAGTTCAGAAAAAAAAAATCAAGTAAAATTTCATTTTCTATTTGAAGTAGTTTTGAAAAATTTGTTTTAAGTAAGGCTGCTAAAGACACAAACCTTGGATATTCTCTCCTTACTCCACTGTCCAACTCCTTTCATTACTTTCAAAATAGTATCTATAGCTTTATTAAGCGTCTGCTGTACTTCATCCAAAGAGGGTGTCATGATGATATTAGGGATAGATAGGTTAATACTAGTCTTAATTACAGGATGGGTACTTTTTTTCTGCTCAGAAGCATTGTGATTTTCTAAATGAAAGACAAAAAAAAATTAAAAAAAAAGGTTGTTCACATTTTTTCCCAGACATCAGACTAGGCATTGTAATATATAAATCAATACATATGTATCCCAGTGTTGAGCATTGACTGTAACTTCCTAAGGCAAAAAAAAAAAAAAATCCCAAGTAATTAAGTAATTTATATGTATTGGTAAAGTCTATAGTAACACAAGTGAAAACCAAGTGCCATGCTATTTTTCTCCATGAAGCTTTTCTTCAACTTGTTCTGTGCAGCTAAACTCCGTTTAGCAGAAAATTTTGTTAACAGACTTGTACTCCGAAGTCAGCAAATTAAATTCCATGCAAAAACTCCTTAGAATCTCATAATATTGTATGCCTTATAGGAACCAAATACAAATGCTTTTATTTGTGTTTCTTAGAAGTATGTGACAAGAAAACACTTCAAAATAGTGTTTCATCATAATTATAAAAAGATCTAAAGGCAACTAGTACGAGAAAGAGGATGCATCTCTTTCTCTATTTTTTTTTTTTAATACAGTTTAATATAAAATCCAAGGTCAAACTGGTAACCACTTATCAAATCCAGCTCTAAATATAATACCTGGCTTCAGAACAGTAGTCAGTCCTAAGAGAAACACCATCACAATGACACATTCCTCCTCTCATAGGAAAAAATACGGAAATATACTGTGTTATCAATTGTCATTTAACAAGACAGCTCATTCAAACTCCTTTTGTTTTTACATACAAAACTCTTTTATGTGTTTTACATACTCTTTTTTACATGGTTCTGGGATGTTACATTTACATATTTATTTTATAGCCTAAGAAAGCAAAGTACTGCAATATGGCCACCTAAGAAGTTGATCATGGAAGATGCATGAATGCGTTTGCGTATCGTCTCCAGAGTTTTTTGGGTGACTTTCAAAAGGGCATCAATATTACACTGATTGAAGTAGGAAAGCAGTTCATTGGCTTCTTCCTCTAACATTTCTAAATCCTTTCTCTTCCTCTTTGCTGAAGAAGACAGTCCAGCCCATATCTCACTGGAATTGTGGGAGGGAGTCAAGATTTTTGATCTTCTTTCCTCTTCTGTTGCTAAAATATCATAAATCTAGTTAGTTAAATTGACTTAAGGGACTTGAGAAGACAATAAAGCAACATCTGCACAGGTATCTGAAGTACAGCTAAATTTTACAGAAGTGCAGATTACACATTTGTAGTCTGAATCTCATTGTAGCAATCCTTTTACACTTATCCACCTTCTCTACTTCGTACGAAGTGGGGTAGTTTTCACCAAAATTTAGGTATTATTTCATAGAATCATACATTCTTTCTCTAGGAAGTTCAGCAACTAACAGAGGCCTATAAATAGCTGCTTCTATTGCATTAATATTTCAACATGCAAGTTAGGCTGATAATAGACCTATTTTGTAGATGACAGATGATTGTTAGATGATTTGTTAACCAGGCAAATTCATACAAAAGTCTTTACACAACAGATACTGATTGATATTTCAATCACCAAGCTACAGTATCCCCTCAACACATACTATCTGCATGCAAAAGAAATATAAGCACAGAGCTATAATATAACCCTCTTACCTGTACTTTCTCCCTTTATTTCACTAGTGGGTACAACTGACTTATCTTCTTTCCTGACCTGCAGATCAGTGTCAAGTAACATATTAATCAGCTCATGAGCAGCTTCTTCCACCAGTGAGCTTTTCAAATGTAATGTCTGAGAACCTTTCATACAGAGCTCCTGTTATCAAACCAAAAACAAACATGTTCTTATCTTCCCAGTTCTCATGTCTGTTTCACAGACATAGCAGTCTTGAGTAACACAAATGTCAAGGCCTCAGATTTGTGAAAAATAAGATCAAGACACAACATTATTTTTAAATTGGTTTGTTCCAAACTATTTAGTGTGGGATTCTTTGCTCTGCCAAACAAAACATCATAAACATCTTTCAAAACTGCTGTGGCTAGTTTCCTAAATTACATAAGTCATCCATAGTTAATATAATGAATCAACGTTTATAAAGCCTAGTTGCATTAAAGGGCTCCCAAAAGTATGTGTTTCTTAATTTTCCTAACTTTCCAATGTAGACATGAAAGATTTAACCTTTCTCCTAATTATTGCCATTTGACATTATTTTGCTGAACCATTTATAGCTAGATAGGAAATAAATTCTATCAAAAACTATATTTAGGACTAGAATAAAATGGAAAATTATTAACTCGGTGGAGAAGGAATCAAATAATTACATTTCATAAAATTCAGAACTATATATTAAAAAATTATGCAGTTTCTTTAAGACTTACAGTAATATTGATCAAGTATGCTTTAGACAACTATAATTTTTAATTCTAATTAGAGTTTTTAATTTTTTATTCTTTGTTAACTCCAATTTCTTTAAGCTTAATCAAACCTGGCTCGCTCCATTTCATTAAAAATAAGTAATGAGAAATATTCAGCCATTACCAAGATTCAGCCATTTCCGAATTCTAAGACACAATCTTTGATCTTCCTAATCATTCAGTCTACTTGAGAGAAAGATGCCAGATTCAATATGCAGTATTGCAGCATCTACTGAACAAAGTACTTTGGGGTTTTCTCCACGGGTAAAATTATTTTTGTTGCAGCAATTTTTTTAGAAACTTAAGGACACCTGTTATGTGATAAAACTTATTTCTAGTCCTTTCTAATTAAAAACTACAACAAGCTTATAAATGGTGTTACCATTTTCATTGTACCCATAACTGGACTTAGTGTACCGCCCTCTCTGCTAACTCAAATTGATTGCCTGTTGTGGTGGTGTAATTGTCAGATAGCAGTTTTTGTATAACATTAAGCAATATCCATTATCACACAGTCCCAAGAAGTTTTTGTGCTCACTTACACATATTTTCACTTTAGTCAATATACATTTTAGTACTAGCCCAATGGGGAAAGCAGCAGCAGAATCAACAAAAAACCATGGTGGGTTGTGAGGCTTACAAAATACTATTAATTCCATAAAATATTATTTGAAGTTTTACTTTGTATTTAACAACAAGGTAAGCTGTTACAAGGCACAAAAGAAAGGAAAGGTCAAAAAGTTAAGTACGCTTAGAGAAACAAAGCTTTCATTTGTAGTATTTATTGCTACAAGAGGTCAGGGATGGTGATTATCTATATGATCTTCTACAATCTTTTATTTCAGGAGAAAACACAAATTAGACATTGTATCCTAAATGCCAGAATATCTTGCTATCACCTCATCATTCTGTCATGCAATTTTTTTTACTAGCCTGATCAGCTTTCTAACAGAATAACAATTTAAATGCTTACAGTTAACCCTCTTCAACATAAAAGCATTTTGATGGGGTGAAGGAAGGGGATTTTCCCAGAATATCTTTTCAGGTATATTATATTTTGCTTGTCCTATTGCCAACTCAGGAGAGATTGAGATTAAGGAAAATAATACATCCTACACAATCATTTCCATAGTATTTACTCTGCCAGGCAACAAAGTGCATCTTTTATGGATCTATTCACAGGCATCAGATGAGCAATTCCCTTATTTAAAGGCACTGACAAGCAACAATGATAAAAAAGGTGCTATTCACAGAGGAAAAACATTTAAGTTGAA
Organism: Scolopax mira; assembly: GCA_004320125.1. NCBI lineage: Eukaryota > Metazoa > Chordata > Aves > Charadriiformes > Scolopacidae > Scolopax > Scolopax mira. The sequence continues at coordinate 173,953 of BJBW01004388.1, forward strand.
TGATATTAAAGCATAAAAGAAAAATCATACAGTTGTTAGCTTGACATTAATAAGCTCAGAAAATAACATCTCAACTCAGACCTCTTAGCATTTGGTAATTTTGTTCCTTTTTAAGGTTCCAGCCAAGCAACTGGGGATTTCCTTACTTCAATTTCCTATATAGGTATTATTATTTCTGCACTGTTTTTACCTCATAAAACCCAGAAAATGCTTTAATTAGAGGTCATTTAATTCTTCTTTATGAAAATTTTATCTAATAACCTTAGTCTTTTGGAGAAATTCCTCACAGCTGAGTGGTTCATCTTCTGGCAACTTACAGAGTGGCACTTTACTCATTTCTTGAAGGACAGCATCAATACGAAATTCAATCAAGTCATTCACTCGATCAAGTAATAACTCCAGCCCAGCTTTTGATGCAAAAAGAAGATTCAAGACAAGCTTAAAAGTTCGAAAAATAATATTTGCAAAATCCTCCTTAAATTTTTACCTCAACAAATTATCACATTCAATTTTATATTAATTCTACACCTTAACTAACTTATACTTCAGACATCTAAACTTTTATTTCAAGGTTCACCCTTGAAATCTTAATAAATTATGTGCATAACATTTGCTCATCTAGCATATGGTATATATTTCCTAAAATAGGCAAAATGTTATAAATATCTATAAGATATGACTAAAGTATATGCACTTCAAACAAAGGCATTAAAATTCAACTGAGGTCCTTTTGCTTCTCTTATAGCTTCAACTAGTTACCACTTGAAGAACCTACCAGGAACAGAAACTTCTGACAAATACAATGTCTATTCTTAAAAAATAGTGACAAACCAAATAATAGTTAAAAGAAAACAATCACTAGAATTTTCACAGTATAGTAAGAATTCGCTTTCAATAATGAAATTGAGAGCATAATGTCAGGTTAGCATCCAAAATGTATTTTAATTTGCCATTTCAACTAAAGAAAATTCCCATTATAAAAACTTACATAATTTCCAAAAACAAAACCTATGTTTGATGTAGCAATTAAGCTGAAGCAAAAGGAACTTGTTATCTTCAGAAACAATACACATCTCAGTGCAATCTTGCGATAATCTTTTGAAAAGACAACAAGCTCATCTTTTTTCTAAAGCTGTTGCCCAACTAAAGATGTGTGCATTAATTTTAAGGAGATTGATGTTTAAAAAAAACGTTCAATATGAAAAGCTATTGAGCAGTGACAGTGCCAACTCAGTCGAAGTATTATTCCCTGAGAACTTGTTTTGCACATTATAGAAAGAAAAGTCAAGATTGGGAAAAGTCTGAAACCTAAAAGCTCTTTAAAGAAGTAGCTGTCGTTCTTTGAATTCAGAATACCCATGACCTTTTGCACCCTACTTTATGCTTGGTTTAACCCTAACTGCTATCCTATACATATTAGCAAAAATGTGACAAATATGTGAGACTAAAAGAAGGTGTTGTTATAAAGCAGAGGTTTCATGAAGTACAGGACAGATGAAAATTCTGATTTCTTTCATGTTTAAGTCAATAAGTGCAAAACATATTAAGCATAGTAAGTTTAATAATATAGCTTGCATCTGTACAGAAAACAGAAAAAAAAAAAGCAGAAGTCAATAGGAGGAGGCAAGCAACTTACCTAGCTTGCAAAATACTGTATTGATATATTTCTCAATATTCAAGGATGTCCAGGTCAGTAATGTTATACCTGGCTGGATAGCATCATCCACATTTGCTAACCAAGGAGCCATCAGTTGTTCAATAGGGTGTTGTATTTTCAGTTTAATTCTTTCATATTCTGCCAGCATCGTCTGAAATAAACATAGAATTAAAGCATTAGTTAATATACACTGATTTGAACCTCTTCATTTACACATATTTATTATAACTTAAGACAATTCCTCTGGAGGTACATCACTGAAATCCTCAAGAAAGAGTAATAAATTCTTTGGGAAATGTTTTCATTATTTTTGGCGAAGTTCAGGCTGTCAATAAATTAAATTAATTCTTTCTATTGCTTTGCTTTTGCGTGCAGATTTTGCTTTCTCTATTAAGTTGTGTTTATCTCAACCTACGTTTTCACACTTTTAACCTTTGGATTCTCTCCCCGATCCCACTGGGGTGAGTAAGTGAGCAGCTGTGTGGTGCTTAGCTGCCTACCAGGGTTAAAACACATCAATAGAAAAAGGTTTGCAAATTTAAGGCTCCAAATTGATATTCCATGAGACACAAAACTCAAGGGAAAAAATGCATCTAAGAACTTTTCAGCAATTTTATTAGACCAGCCTTACCAGAACTTTAATATGATAATTGGTTTCTAATGCATCTTGAACTTGCTGACCTAGTTTCTTGTTTTGCAAAAAAACATTATTTGCAACAACTTTATGACTTAATATGACCCTTTTCCCCCTCATCTCAGCATCAAGTAACTCTTTGAAGCTGTAGTTTTCTGGGCCCCTACCTTTGAATCCTTATCTTGAGTGATTGAGACCCTTTATGTTCATAGGTAGACAAAATGATCCAAGAGATTTATAAGATGAGAGAAAGAGAAGGCTTAGCTTTTAAAAAAAAAAAAAAAAAAACCACAAAAAAAACCACCTCTCTCATAGACATCTTTGTAAAGCACTGGTGCAGGAACTATGCTGCTACTTGCTGAGCACTCTACACTTTTTAAAAGCATATTGCTTGTTCCTGCCTCCCAGCTGTCATAGAATCATAGAATGGTTAGAGTCGTAAGGGACCTTAAAGATCATCAAGTATCCAATGTTGACTCCATTACTGGATGAGAAATTGCATAGCATTTAGAAAGCAGGCAACAGAGCAAGTCATCTTGTAACCCTCTTTTTATCCCCACTGCCATCTCTTTCCCAAGCTCTGCAGAGCTTCCCTAAACCCAGGCATCTTTGAAGTGACTTCTCAAAAAATACAAAGCCAAGAAAAAAATTTTTAAAGTGCCTCAAGACAGAATAAAAAATATATTTGTCAATGTATTCTTAATACACAACAGTTGATTTTTTTTCTTTCATATGTATAGAACCTAGACAGCTTAATGTATACTACACATACATAAAAGAACTAAAATAAACCCACACACAAATTGTTGACAATCTTCTTATACCAGTCTCTCCTCTGTTGAATAATAGTTGCAAATGGTGGGATTTCAAGATGCATGTGAGCCATGCAATCTGTTTCTCTGATTAAAGTTAATATTTGAGGGTCAAAATTCACAAATAGTTCTCCTGTTTCTGGAGCTTTTACCAAGAGAGATGCCTGAAGTCCTCTTTCAGTTAATTCAACCTGCAGGAAACAAAGTCATCATTCCTGATCAGATAAGCCAATACAATGAAATACTTTGGTTTGGACATAAATTTCACTTAGCAGATACTAAAATCACGTATTGCTGACAATAAAGATTGATATGATAGCAATCAACAATGAAACACTATTAAAACAATCTCAGTGTACCCAAATGCTTAACAATCAAATTAACTCTTTTTTATCTGACAGATGTTCTTCTATCGATTCTTGGTTATCATAAACTGCATTCCACAGTCCAATATCAAAAGCAGAGCCATAGACTTTCTTACTTCGATCCTCCTAAATCTGAACTCTCATTTCCTTAACACTTACTGCACATTATTCAATAAGGCTGCAACAACCCCCTTGATGAATTATTCTTGGATAACTTCTTCATATATCTTCTGAATAAACCTTTCTTCATTTCCCCTTTTACTTGTTTTTATACTACCTAACAGATATACCACACTCCAATCTTAATCTCAATTATATCTAATGGCCGGGCAAATTTTTAAAAAGAAAAATCTTCATTATAAATCTTCTTAATTCTTAAAAGGAAAGTCTAATCACACTACCAATTTCACTGCCTTATTTGAATATTAGAATACCATTTGTACTCCACGTGATTAGAAGGGAGAGCAATCAGAAGGAAAATTTGGCTGATACCAAGAAGTCATGTCTTTGGTAACGAAATATTTCCTACATTAAAAATTTTGCTGCTATTCCTGTTCTCCAGTTGCCCTTCTGCTGACGTAATTTTACTGTTCTTTATTCACTTCTCAAATTTCATGTATCACATAACCCTGAGATGGAGTTTGGTTTAATGCAATAGTTTCATAGGCCATTGGTTTCGTTCAGTGTACTTTTTTCTTTTTTATGGAATACCTGTTTAAAATCTGCACCCCCTTTCCACATCTAAAATATAGTTGACTATACTGCCTGATTCACCTGTATCTTATATTATCATGACATTTTACACAGTAATTTTCAATATATCGTCTAATCAAGTTTTGTTAGTGAAGTTGTCATACTCTATCCACTAGCATCAAAGTCACTTAGCTGCCTTAAGCGGAAGCTGAAATTTTTTCTGCAAAATTCACCAGCAAATCTTACTGCACTCTTCTTTGGACTTCTGAGACTCGTTATTCCCATTATCAATCTCTTCCCCTCCCATTTACATTTTTTTCCATGCAATTTTCATTACTGAGTAACAAATCCATGACACAAATAAGGGCTACATTGAAAACACAAATATTACACTGGTATAGAATTATAGTAACTTTCACACTTCCTGGTATTTTATTATTTTAATATGTTTAAGTTGAACATCATTGGCTATAGCACAAAAAATAATGGCCTTAAATCTTTTACTATTAAAAAAAAAGTGGATAAAGCAAGTGGTAACCATGCAGTAACCAACAAGCAAAAGACAGAAAAAATGTTCTGAAATATAAGAAAGTGCCATTAAACATAGCTATTTCCTCTGTATGGAAGAATAAATATAGGAGGAGCTACAGTCCTGTTTCTGTTTCGTTTATATTCCCCACGAGACATTTACCCCCCTCTCGTTTTTCTTTCATTCAGGAGAAGAGCAGGAGCTCCATCTTGTGTCTGAGGATACTAATGTCCACATCAGTCTGCGCTCCTGTTGCCTCAAGACAGAAGAGATTGCTGAACTGCAGTTACATATATTTTTTTGCCATATCTGGTAGACAAGTGCATTGGTGTTTAAGTGGATATACTTTTCATGTACTTTCAACGAGCATGTGTGCTCGTTTCAAAAACTTGGAATTGTGCTCAAATCCACTTCCCTTTGTTCACACAAGATAAGGTTGGAGCAGGCTCAGCAAGCTTATATGGCTGCCAAGTGAAATTTGAGTCTGCTATAGTAGAAACCAGGCACTTACTCTTAGCATTAGAGCAGAATCAGATCACAGATCACTAGGACTTTACAAAGAAAGGCACCAATTCAGAGGAGATACCTTGGATGTTACATTCATTTTGTAAAAGATAAAAGGAGAATGTACTTGACAGCTCCATCAAGGCATGGTACATGTCAGAAAATCTGATCACTAGATCATCTAGCCAAATGAGACAGATGTAGCCCCATAAGAAGCATACAGCCTCTTTAGTCTTTTTAGCTGGGACAGAGAATATATCTTAAAAGTGCCCAGGAAAGGCAAATTTTTCTACAACATGCTCTTTGACAAGACAACAAAGAAACTGGAGGTGGAAAATAGACCAATAGAATAGTAGAAACTTGCAGAGACTTTAAGGCTACAGAGTAGTCCCTGCAGAAGCCATCTGGAAATAGGAAGGCAGTCAGAAATTCTATGTACAAAATCCAAAAGGGTAAACTCAGTCAAATGTGATTTATAACTTAAGCTAAACCATCTTTTCTTAAGAATATTCAAGACTACAAAGTGTTCTCTCTTACCAAAAAGGTTGATAGGAAATGAAATGGCTCTGTATTGGGTCTGGCTGGAGCTAATTTTATTCATAGCAGCTTCTATGGTTCTCTGTTTCATATTTATGATCAAAAAATACTGATAACACACTAACATTTTAGCTATCACAGAATCAGAGAATTTTCATGGTTGGAAGATCATCAAGTCCAGCCACACACACACGCAAAAAAACCCTCACCAACCAAACGAAAAACCAGAAAAAAACCCCACATCCACGTCTACACATTTCTTAAATACCTCCATTGATGGTAACTTCACCACCTCCCTGGGCAGGCCGTTCCAGTGCCTGACCACCCTCTCAGTAAAGTAATTCTCCCTAACATCTAATCTAAACCTCCCCTGCCGCAACTTCAGACCACTTCCTCTGGTCCTGTCGTTATTCACTTGGGAGAAGAGGCCAACACCCACCTCTCTACAACATCCTTTCAGGTAGTTGTAGAGGGCAATGAGGTCACCCCTCAGCCTCCTCTTCTCCAAACTAAACACGCCCAGTTCCCTCAGCCTCTCATCATGCAACTTGTTCTCTATTGCTGAACAAGGCTTGAACAGCATCAAGGCCTTCTCTGTTTCTCACTCTGCCCCCTGCAGTGAATAAAATGACGAAAAGGGAATGTGGAGGGGGTGCACAAGAGTTTGAAAGGGGACAAAACCAGGCATATGTCCCAAAATAATCAAAAGGATACTCCATGCCATATAACGTCATGCTCAGCAACAACAAGGGAGAAGTGGGGGTCAAGGGAGTTAGCCATCTTTTGCTGTGGAACTAGCAGGACATTGGTCTACCCACGAGAGGTAGTGAGTGATTGGCATTGCAAAGTTTACTTTGTTTTCTTTCTCTCTTCCTCCACTTCTCCTTCACTAAGAACTCTTTATCTTGACCCACAAATTTTCTTGTTTTTACTTTTCCTTCTCTTGTCCTTGTCCCACTGGGGGTGGGCAGGGGAAAATGATGGAGTGGCTATGTGGTGCTTAGCTGCTTATGAGGCTTAAGACACACTTGTGCATTGAGTATACTATTAATTCTATGTGGTGCTCTCTCTGTTGAGACTGGATACCCTTGATATGTACAATCACTCAGAGTGTACCCATGGATTATCATCAAAAAACAAATCCATGTTGTTCAGACCAGAGGAAACCTCTGTTTCTGCTTTTACCTTAAACAAACCAGCTGATGTAACTCCTCTCCCACACATGATCTTCTTGCACCAGTCAGTAGGATACAGCAGAGATAGAGGGGCAACTAAGGCTAGCACTGAATCTTCACTATACATTTCCATAATAAATATTTCTCAATATGACTTCTTAGTTATCATGAAGGTCAATCAATTGCTCCTAAATTCAGCTGCAGGCAGCATAGGCACTGTTTATTAATGAAAACACTTTATAAGAAAGTACCTTTTCTTATTAAATCACTCACTTAAGAGACATCCTAAATCTACAGCTTAGCATACCTGACCACTACTATTAACCAGAGATTCCTTCGCACTGCTGTAATCCAGTGTTTCATTGAATCCAATATGGTCTGTAAAGCTAGATGTTATTAGTCTACCAACAACAAAAAAATCCACCATGTTTATTATGTTTTAAATAAATACCCTAACCAAAATAGCTGGCTTACCTCTTGAAGCCACCCCCTGTGGTAGATCACCTCAAACTCTGTAAGAACTTTTGCTACTTTGTTGTAGTTGCGGATTATGCGCTTGCCATCTGCTGTTTGCAGAAGAGCTGGGTGCTGCTGGAAAGACTCCATGGGCTCCTGGATCCTATGGAATAGGTGCCGTGCCCACAAGATCTTACCAGCTATTGGAGGCAGATTACGAGCCAGTGGAGGATTGTGCTTCTGCCTAGTGTAGATCTTACAGACTGTTTCTATGTCATGACCGTAGTTTTGAAGTATTTTCTGATATTTTTCATCAATGCCAAGATTCGGGATTTGTAATCTGCTTAGAAAAATAATAATAATTTTTAAAATTCCTTCAATACTTCTGAAATTCTTCTGACACGCTGTTGGAAAATACAGTCATTCCATATTCCCTTGCGTTCTTTAGAAAATAACTACTTTAGCAGCAGAGTTTTCACTAAAGCTTGAACAAATGCTGTCACAACCTGATTCCAAGCAACCAAGATTTAGACCAGATGATAAAAGTTTCCAAGTAAGCCTACACATTTTCTGTTTTGTCACTGTTTTCAAACACTGAGCTAAAATTATGTGCAGCAAACTGTAACCAATCCGCCATGAGCATGTTTAACTCCATTAAACAGAGTATTATAAGAAAACTGATGTAATAAAGACTGAGACTGCTTTCCAACGATGTGAATTTATCAAGAAAAAATTCACTGTTTCCTAATACAAGTATTTCACTCTATCCTAGCTGCACTGTACTAACAAATGAATGTCATGGTTCAAGGGCAAAGCTAAGGCAAATATGCTAGCAACCATAAAGCATTCCTGTACTTATGCTAATTTTGAAAGATGAAGTTCAAAGTCCACTTATATTTTGCATTTTGCAATACAAAAAAATATGGATTTTATTCATGTACACTGCTGAGGAGACATCACTTAACTGAGCTGAACAGTTGAGTGAGAGGAGGTTGAGTTGGTTTTTGTTTGTATTTAAGGAGATTCCTCCTGCTCTGCTCCCCCACTTTCCCACCATCCTCAGTGTTATTTCCATTAGCTGGCAGAATTCTAGCAATTTAGATAGGATATAGTACCTTTCAAATTTCTTCACCATATTCAGTGCTCTTTCAGTGTTCAGAATATTTTCAAAGGTGATGTCCATGAAAATCCTTAACTGATCCTGAAGGAAAGCAAATAATTCTACAGCAGAGAACTACATAAGGTACACATCTCAAATATGCCAGGTATGACTTCAGAGAATTAATCGTGCACTATATTAGAATATAATTTGTTCTTCTGAAACTAACCTCAAGAGTATCAACTTGCCCTTTCTTCTTTCCATCAAGAATTAAACAAAATACCACCAGCTTTCAAGGCATTTTCTTTCCAAGTTCCCTCTGCAGTTGTACAACAAACAAAAGCTTTTGTACCCTCAAATGTTTCACCATGCTGAGAGCCATCAAAGAATGCTTGCTTACCTCTTTGGCAGCCAAAGCAAGGCAAGCATTTATTCTAATATTTTTTTTTTACAGATACCCTTTCCTTCCATCAGCTTGTGATTTCAGAACTATGGGAAAGTAAATGATCTGACTTATTTGTGAGGTGTTCCCACTCACCCAATGAAATCATCCATTTTTGTGTTATTCTTGCATAGGAACATACTTTTGTTGGAGGCTCTCAGGACCCTTCCTGACCTATTCCATGAAACTGGACTGAACGTTAGATAAGTGCAAGCTTTACAGAGATACATTAGAATACAAACGTTGATATTTGCATAATTTGTTTGGTGATAACTCAGAGGTATCATTGTTTTCATGAGGATTCATCTGTAGATTAAATTCTTGTTTGAATCATAAAACCTACATGAAGATCATTTATCTCTTTGCAGAACTCCTCATAGTCTTGGTCAAAATCAGGCTTCCGTTGATCCAAGAAATTATAGTGCCTTTTCTTCATGATGTCAACAATGCTCTAAACAGTTTCACAGAAAAAGAAATTTATCACCAAGAATTTTCTTATCAAAAAGTCTTACTGTACCAAAATATGTAGCACCACAGGCTGTGCACATTCACGTTTTATCGTTACCATTAGTTATTAGTATTTGCCATGGATTATAAGCAAACAACTTAAATGACATAATTGAAGGAAACAAATTGGTACAATGACCATATGAATTTTATTTATATTATTTACTTCTGTTCTAAGTTAATTAGAACTGACAGAAAATTCAGACTCTTGCTTTTAATCCAAGACATTTGTTACCCATGAAATATTCTCTCATGCAGAGGTTCATTATTTCTATTTAAAAGTTAACAAAGTTCAACATAGAAAAATATTTTCACATTTTTATTTTCCATGTCTTTAAGTAATTCCATGGAAAAACACATTATTCAAAAGTCACAGTAAGATGCCCATCACCAGCCAGGATTTATTATTCCTGGCTTTTCTTACATAGCTGCTGTCCTCTCAAATGAAAGCACATCTTAATCAGCATCTTCCTTGAACTGCACACACAGTTAAAGGATTTCTAATAATGAACCACTGTTCAACATCCTAGTAAGTTACCACAGTACAGCTATGAAGCTCAACATGTTTTCAGCACAGCAGACTTCCATCATATTATTATTAGTCAAGTGAACTTCAGTTTTATTGCTTTGGTGTAAATAAAAAAAAAAAAAAGTGTGTGAATACACACATTTTACCCTGCAATTATTTAACTTAAGCAAGGTGATATACTCAAGGCTGTAACAAGAAGGAAAAGGACAAGGCAAAGCAAATTAGAATGCCACATTTGCTTGTACCACCCCTGTATCACAAGGGATCTCTAAAAGCAGTCTACAAACTCCACACATTGGATACTTCTGATTTATTATTTAAAAGTACCATAATTAAAATACTGCACTAATAACAATATACGGCACTAATAACAATATACAATAAGGTAAGTTAACTCAGGCTCAGTAGAAGCAGGGAAGACTCTTCTTGCTAGGAAAGAAAGTTAATCTTGGAAAGAAGTAAGGAAAAGAATATGATTTAGCATACTTATATTCTTAGAAGAGCTCCTTGTTGTTAAAGTTTCGCTCCTACTAAATTAAAGGATCAGAAAAGAAACCTGAATAGTAATACTAACAAGAAAAGGGATTTTGCTTGTAGAAAATAAAAAACCTAAACTTGGAGAGTTTTCCAGAGCAAACCAGGTAAGTCATTTCTCTTCCTCCCTCACCCTAAAGAAAGCTATCTGTGAATTAACTCTTTCTTCACTTATAAAATACACTGCAGATGACTGTACTCTAGATCTAGAGCACAGATTTTAAGTAAACCTCCTAATCTATTTTTCTGGAATAAACCTCACAATTTCCTTAATGAAACAAAGTAAATTTGAGTCCTCTTTATCTGTCTGCTTTCTTCCCAACAATCATATATTTATGTTACATTATCACCCAGTAATTTTCACATAACTTACAGAGATAATTTTTCTCTTGATAAACATTTTCATAATTATCTTATTGTTTAAAGTCAAACTGACAGGATATCCAAAATTCACTATACCTCATATTTTGTGATCATTCCTTCCAATCCCTCTATCTTAGAATCGTGTAGAACTGAGTAGGTTTTCATAGTATTGAAAACATCTATTATCTTTACCAGACGTCGATGAAAGGTTTCAAATTTTCCAAAGATATACACCTCACTAAAAGCAAACTGTCTTTCAGCTGGGTTTTGTTCCAATTTCTCTTTTACCTTGTGAAAGCAATTTTGATATTCCTAAAAACAGAGACAAATTTAAAGGAAGAATGTCAAGCATTTAATCAAATGTCATCAACTAGAACAAAATTTATAGACAGATATTATTCTGACTTGAGATCAAATAGAAGTTTCATCAATAAACAATCATGAACACTATAAAGATAGTAACAGAATTTGTTTCTGAAAATTAACCCAACAATATCATTACAGGATCACACATTTCAAATGAATGAACTGCACATATATTTATTTGTACATTCCATCCCTAGCTACCATGAAATTCTTCTCCCCCCATTTTATAGCAGGGATTGATGTGTTTACTGAATTTCCAAGATGACAACCCAGAGACTGAAAACAATGATTGTGTGCTGAGTGGTTTTATTGAGTAAAAATGTTTTGAATTTTAATGAAATTCAACAAGGGCAAGTGTAGAGTGCTGCACCTGGAGAGAA
>BJBW01004389.1:0-12210 GCA_004320125.1 Scolopax mira
GTTGACCTAGTGCTTAGAGCCCTGGGTTAGTGATGGTTTTGATCAGAGTGAGGTTGATGGTTGGACTAGATGATCTTAAAGGTCCCTTCCAACCTACACAATTCTATGGCTCTACGAGAAGTTGGACCACTGCAGATGAGCGATCTATCATGCCAGCAATGCTAGTGTAAGCACTAATTAGAACTATCTGGGAAAACTGGGTAGGGTAACACGCTCCCAAGGTACACTGACAGTTCCCAAAGTAGCTCTGGGGAAGCAATTTTATCTGTGCCTCCCTCAGGACGGCATTTCTATCGTATGTTTGTTTTTCCTCAGGTGGGAAATATATAAGGCACCCAGACACTCTCCTAACAGGAGTAAGATGCAAGAATAAGAACAGGCATCTCAAAATAATAGCAAAAATTCTCAGTAAAGCAACAGCAAAATACTGCATTACAGAAACACAGCTGAGCCAGCAACAAAGTCCTTACTAAAGAGTGGCTAATTACATGCTACACTGAACCCAATTTTTAAGACAGCATTTGCAACACGAAAATGAAAAATAAGAAAAAATTAAGAAATGTCAATGAAAGCTCTCTTTCAAGAGTATTTCCGTCCTCTTTAAATTCTTTCAGACTTCTTTCAAATACAACTGTCTCATTTCAGAGCACTGGCTACCCCTATCAAATATTTTCTATAAACTTAGAATTCTTAAAAGAAGCCTATGAAGTAACACAGCCCAGATCTCACCAGCGTTTAGTGAGAAACAGTAAACAATTTTCTTTTTATAAACAAAACCCCCAATTCAGCATAGTTTATCCAGAAAATACATTCATTGCCCGGTATGTGAAATTTCAGGGTTTTTTAGGGGATGACAATTATTCCTCCATTGCATATTAACACAGTTTATTTTAAGAGTTATTGATAGGTTCAGACTGAAAAGAAAGACAGAATCACAGAAATCATAGAATGGTTAGAGTTGGAAGGGACCTTAAAGGTCACCCAGTTCCAACCTCCTCCCCTGGGCAGGGACACCTCCCACCAGACCAGGTTGCTCCAAGCCCCATCCAGCCTGGGCTTGAACCCCTCCAGGGATGGGGCAGATTCTCTGGGCAACCTCTTCCAGTGTCTCACCATATCCACCTGGATATCAGCAGGGTCTCTGCAAACCTACTAGAGCTTTGAGTTCACCCTTCTCTTTTTATTAGAAATGACTGGCGTGTCTACTGCCTCCTTGCTGCACACAACCTTCTTTAAAGAAGTCTGCACGTGCAGTTTTTCCATGGGGAGTTAAACCATCTCTACTATTTCAAGACACCAACTTTCCAGACTCTCCTCTACTCCCGTCTGCACTCGCTAGGTTTATGCTTGGCAAATACTGGATTTCAATAAAGGTCAGGAAAAGTTGTTCTATTCAGAGGCAGGTCTTATCCAGCTGTATGTCTCTTCTTGTATGGACACAACACAGAGCTTGCTTCAACTACCCTTGAGGTAACAAACATGGGAAGCGGAGTGGGCAGGAACGGGTTGTGCAAGTGAATCATGATGCTTTTTACCTATTTTTCTCCAAGCATTACCTCACTTAGAGCAGGAATATCTTAACTCTCAGGACGCTGCCGACTCAGTCACTCACCAAGGCATTTGCTCGTCAAAGCCCCCTTCCCTGACAGTTTTTGGTAGACTTAGAGCAAGGCAGAGAATTCTGCACAATTACTCATTTCTGAGTTTATGGACATGCAATTGGAAAAGGCACAAGCTCATCTCCTTTCTCTTCGAAGCAAAAAGTAATACTTGCAAAAAAGCGGTATCTAAAATATTTAACTTGGCAATGAGTTTGTTGTGGGTGACATCAGGATGCTGAACCTCCTCTTCATAATCAACATACGTCCTATATAAGCAGGACATAATCACTGTGGACGGGCAACTGCAGAGATGTCAAAGATGAGGAGAAGTCTTACCCGTATATAAGCGTCCTGGTGATGTTTAGCAAAGTACAGCATGTTATCGAGGGCTAGCATTCCTGGAGGCGTCTGCGTAAAATCCATTGCTGGGTTTACATGATTCTGTGAAAAGATAACAAAATCACTCAGTTGGCAACTTCGCAGAAGCTATGAGCTACCTAGGGACGTGCACCGTGTTAGCACGCCGTGCCAAAACAGTCCAGGAGCAGAGCTGAGCAGAAAACTCCTAACAAGGAGATGGTCCGTGCCTCAAAGAACTTCGAAGCCAAATGGAAACATGACCACGTTGGCATGTCAGTCCTCCACTATAGAATGGAGCTCCCCAAAGGCTGAATGCTTTAGAAACACAGATCTGTAAGTCTTTCATGGCAGACAGACTCCTTGGGGGTACTACAGACTGAAAGGGCGAGTGTAGGGTCCTGCACCTGGGGAGAAAGAACCCCAGGCACCAATACAGGTTATGGAGGGACCTGCTGGAAAGCACTCCTGAGGAGAAGGATCTGGAGGTCCTGGTAGATCATAAACTATCCATGAGCTGTGTAGGGAAGAGTGTGGCCAGGAGGTGGAGGGNNCCCCTCTGCTCTGCACTGGGGAGGCCACAACTGGAATCCCCAGTTCAAAAGGGACAGGGAACTACTGGAGAAAGTCCAGTAGAAGGACAACCAAGGCATCCAGGGCAACCAAAATCATGGAGGGATTGGAGCATCTCCCTGCTGAGGAAAGGCTGAGAGAGCTGGGGCTCTTTAGCCTGGAGAAGAGAAGGCTGAGGGGAGACCTTATTTATAAATATCTAAAGGGTGGGCTGAAGGATGTTGGAGCCAGACTCTTTTCAGTGGTTTCCAGTGATACGACAAGGGTGGAACTTGGGTAAATTTTTAGTTATGTTCTGAATCTCTGAATGTAAACTATGCAATTAATGAATAAACATACCAAATACAACCACAACTTGTCAGCTTCCATATGCACCTACACATTTAAAATGTCCAGTTTCACATGCTACAGAAAAAACTACATTTTGTTCAAATTATTAATCCAGTTCATCTTTTGATTGGATAGAATTAAATGTACATTTGAATAAGTTTTACCTAGTTCATGGTTTAGACACGAACATTTCCCTGGCTACAGACAGGCTTGAAAACACCAAGAAACTACTGAGAATAACAAAGACCCAAAAGTATGTCTCCATCAAAAACCCACCTCTCCTCTGATACGTTCTTTTATCCGTATCACCTTTGTAATGTCTCTGGCTCCACTCATCATCCTGACACAGAAAGATTTCCCCAGTTGCTTTGCAGTGACATTTCTATTCTGCAAGACCAAGCTGAAAGCGACTTTAAAAGTGCATTTTCTAGCAGAAAACTAACTGGAAAAGATCAGCACAGACTACTTCTTCCATCAGCCTGCTTCTTGCTGTGGGCTCAGGGTCTGATCCACCCACCTCACTGACAAAAGCAGGAGTTTTACTACTTTTCCTCCTGCTGAGTCTCTCAGACCATAAAGTCTGAGAGTAGAAACGTGAGATTCCAGTCTCTTGCCCGTCTTACCTTTTGATTTATGATAGGCTGCTTTTAGCATGTTGAATATTTGTGGTTGAAATGTTAACTGAGAGTAGGTTCAGAAATGAGATACAAAGATAAAATATCTAAATATGCTGTAGTGAGTAATTTGGAAGCATGCAAACACCCCCACCTACAACATAATTTATTACATATTTGGAGCATATTAAATATATCCTTCAGACATATTAGTTGCATCTGTTTAGTATAAAGTCTATTACATTTTTCTCTTTATAAAAGCCAATAGTTAGAAATCCCAATGGAACCGATTTGTAACCTCCCATTTTTCAGATGACTTTTGATTATTTTTTTTCCACTAGACTAGTATCTACACATCTTTCAGCTTCAGCATCTGAGTGATACTTAACAGCTTATGCTCTTATACCATACATGCTACACACTAAAAGCATCAAGAAATCGCTAGCCAGCTTAATAGGGTACTATGGAAATGAAAATTCATTCTTTTGGGTAAGATGTAAAAAACCAAAACCCATGTCTCCTTATGTCATTAAAAAAAAAAAGAAAATCACCTGGCACCTTTCACAAGATTAGATATTCTGGAGAAAGTCTAGTGCAGTGATTATATGTGGACAACCTAGCACTCTCTCCTGCAGTCCTAGATGTATAAAGCTTTCTTTTCTGTCTGAATGGCCCCATTCTCCTACTGTTGGCTTCCAAGGCAATCTCTGATGGATGTACAGGTTTCAGTCATAAGAAAGTGTCCTTGCCCTGAGATGCCTGATCACAGTGATGGTGTACTCCCTGTAGACACCTGTAACAGCATAAGCACCACTGACTCTTCAGATTGTTCTTAAAAGCAGCATCTCACACTTGAATATGCTGAAGCAGAGAGACCATTAATTTCCCTGCACTAGGAAGACCAACGGCAGATCAGGAAGAGTGTGACCAGCAGGTGGAGGGAGGTCATCCTGCCCCTCTGTTCTGCCCTGGGGAGGCCCCAGCTGGAGCACTGGGACCAGTTCTGGGCTCCCCAGTTCAAAGACAGGGAACTGCTAGAGAGGGCAGAGCAGAGGGCTACAAAGATGATGAGGGGCCTGGAGCATCTCCCTTAGGAGGAAAGGCTGAGGGACTTGGGGCTTTTTAGTCTGGAGAAGAAGAAGGTTAAAGGGGGGGAACTGATCAATGTATACAAATACTTCAAGGGTGGGTGTCAGGAGGATGGGGCCAGTCTTTTTTCAGTGGTGCCCAGAGACAGGACAAGAAGGAACAGGCACAAACTCAAGTATAAGAAGTTCCACTTAAACATGAGGAGGAATTCCTTCACTTTGAGGGTGGCAGAGCCCTGGCAGAGGCTGCCCAGAGAGGTGGTGGAGTCTCCTTCTCTGGAGACTTTCCAAACCCCATCTGGACACCTTCCTGTGGGACCTGCTCTGGGTGGACCTGCTCTGGCAGGGGGCTGGACTGGATGATCTCCAGAGGTCCCTTCCAACCCCATAGCGTTCTGTGATTCCTGGCCTATTAAGGTACAAACTTTTTATTTCTGTCTTGACAAATATTGATGCCTTAACATAGATTTTGCATCAGTGCTCTGTGCAGATACATAAATCAGTTGCCAAATCATGCTAGTTTGTTCTGAAAGCTGCTTGCAGTAGGTGTTAGACCCAGTGAAATAGCTGTTTTACCCAGAAGAGCAAATTTTTGTTTTCCCAACCCCAGAGCAGCTGAGGTGAAACGCTTTTCTGTACGCCTCATTTCTGCAGGTTTTTATGACAAAAGCTACAGAAGTGCCAAGGGACAAATTAGGACTGTAAAAGAACTGATGATAGGAGAACTTCAGAACTGAAGAGTCCAATTTAAATGCTGTCAATATAAAATGAACCCTCTTCAAAACCGGTCACATTTTTTTCCTACAGAAAAAGGAACAATCTGTTTGCAAGGATAGTGCCAAGGACAGTAATCACTTTCTCCCATCTTCAGTTACTTGCAGTTATTCATCTTCTTCTTTCTTTTAAATCGAAACCACAGTTCCATGGGGTAGGAAGGAAAGCAATCACTTGGTTCTAAAACACCATATGTGAAAATGTTTCCTGGGTCAAATGAAGAAATTACGTTGTATGTACGTGGATTCACAAGAACTCAGGACCAGGAGAGGGGGAATTTTTGAAGTGGTATTCACAGTGAATTATGAATCAATAAACTAATGTTGGAAGTATCATAGAGCACACAACCTCACCATTTACCCCTTCTCTAAATAATCCTGAAATTTTACACGTTAAACGTTCCCATCTGTTCATTTATACAAGAATTACAAATATGAAAAAATGCTACATTAAAAAAAATAAACATTTGTGAAGAGGTAGTCAGCTAAAATTCTTAATGAGGAAGTAATTTTGTCTTTTTATTTAACAGCACTGCTTTCAAAGAGAGATGATGATGCACACAACTTCCACCATCCAATTTAATGAGATATAACTGTGACTTGGGAATTTGCAACCTCTATGTATTCAATGAAAGCAAGAACTAACAAACAGATTTGTTTTCCTCTTGATAACTCTTTAAATATGCAAATGTGCATATTTTTTCCTTCCAAAGCCAATTTTGTAATTTTCCAACAGAAACTCTATGGTAAAATGAAAATGTATCTGGAGAATCCCTGATTTTAGAAAAATAATAATAAAAAAGCCACTGTCTACCTCAGGTCAGAAGTATCCAAAGCTCAGCAACTGCTGGATCTTTCAAAGAATATGCAGAAAATCTTTTAAGATAGAATCAAAGAATTGTCCAGGCTGGAAGGGACCTTTAAGATCATCTAGTCCAACCATCAACCTCCCTCTGATACTTTCAGGGCAAGCAATTTTAAATCACATCCCCACTCCACCTAAAGAACTCTGTTATCTTTCCACTGGATCTAGTTTTCATAAAGCCTTACAAATCATGTTTGCAGACAACGATGGTATTTATTCTTTAACTAAGATATGTTTCTGGCTTTCCCCAGCTTCGTGTTTCAGCAAATATTTGGCCATTTCTACCCATTTGACTTGATTATTTTGTTTTAATGACAGCTTTGCAGTACATATCAGTAGACTGCAAATGTCATCCTCCAATACTGAAACACACTCCAATCTTCACCACATGTTGAGCAACAGCCTTTCTGGATCAAGTTTGACTTCATCAATATAAAAGTGACCTCAACAGCAAAGAAATCATAGGTGCAACTTGCTTATAATTCGCCTTTTAAAAGATGAAAAAAAAATGACACTTTGATTAGATTAATTCACTGAGCTACCATATAATGTAGCTCAGTGTATAAAGCACCCCAGAGCTCTACATAAGTCACCACTAGAAATCTGTCCCCATCACGAATGGATGCTATGGAGGGTCAGAATTGCAAAAGACTGACTGTTGTGGTGGTGTAACTGAATCAGTTGAAATCCTCAAATCATCAGATAAAACATAACAGGGCATGTCGAAAGAAAAACACTGCATGTGTTCATGAATAAATCACACATCATAAAGCAAGGCAGAAAACTCTTACAGAATTCTTTGTATTTTATACACGCTCTATTACTGTTCTACAGCTACATGGAGCTAATGCTTTGGGTTCCAAGACCTTCAGTCCTATGAACTTCCAATAGTTTGAAAGCCTAAAAGAATCTAAAATGGGTGCTATAAATAAGAGTGATCACATCTTGTCCAATGCATAACAACGATGAACCACCTTTCAGGTTTTATTTTAGTCAACAAGGAACAGACTTTAAAGTTGGATACATGTTTAGTACTTCACAGATTTGTTGATGACATGTGATTGGAGTAATGTTTTCTGGACAAATGAAGTTATCAAGCAGTAACAGGTCAGGTACTCTCTCAGGGATATTTAAAATGAATCAACAGGACACGGTCATTTCAATTACACTTTTTTCAGCATGGGAAATTGCTACCAGATATCTCCCAGCATCCACTAAGTTTACAGAATAACTAAATAAGCTGTCAAGCATCTGCCCACAGACTGGGTCAAGAAACTAAAAGCCATACTAGTTTATTACTGCCCCGCACTTGAGATTATCAGTTCATTTAACAGCCACATTGACACATTGAGAGAGCTGGGGTTGGTCAGCCTGGAGAAGAGAAGGCTCCGGGGAGAGCCTTCCAATATCTGAAGGGAGCTACAGGAGAGATGGGGAGGGACTCTTTGTCAGGAAGTGGAATGACAGGACAAGGGGTAATGGTTTTAAATTGAAAGAGGGGAGATTTAGATGAGATACCAGAAAGAAATTCTTTCCTGTGAGGGTGGTGAGACCCTGGAAGAGGTTGCCCAGAGAAGCTGTGGCTGCCCCATCCCTGGAGGGGTTCAAGGCCAGGCTGGATGGGGCTTTGAGCCACCTAGTATGGTGGGAAGTGTCCCTGCCCAGGGTAGGGGGATTGGAACTCCATGATTTTGAAGGTCCCTTCCAACTCTAACCATTCTATGATCAACAGACCTTGCCAGATTTCCAGAAGTCCCATACTTTTGGGCAAAGTCAGTCCGCTTTAGGTGAAACTGCTGCTGAACAAGACGTGAGCTAACCCAGATGGCTTTCCCTGCAGGGAATCAGGGATACCTTCCCAGGAGACTTTCTAGAGGCTCAACTGCAATGCTGTAAGGCAGGTATTCCTCCAGACAGGGCAGCTGGAGAGCAACCAAGAGCTACATCCTTTCAAATAGCTCCAGCTCTTTCAAAACCACGATTGAAGTACATTACCCACGTCCTGGCCAGCAGTTGTTTGAACTACAGCAGTCAAGAAGTACACCAGGATAAACTGGCATGGAGTATCCCCAACTTAAAAAGAAGTAGTGTTATAAATACAGGCTTTTTTATGACCTTGGAAGGTGTGAGGAGGTGGACTGGTTTGATTTCACTGCTGCCATTAAAGCAGTTTGTCTTTTTTACACAGACAGGATCTAATGCATGAATTCTCATCCTGCCCAGCAGGATAATTATCAAGCTAGCAAGAAGACAGTCATGTGAGAAAACAGTGTGAACAGTGCTAGCAGGAACAGCAAGCCAAAAAACATTAATCCATCTAAACTTGACTATTGTAAACAAACACAGCTTAAATGTTTGCGACTAGATGGAACGGCAGACACAGCAGCATCAAAATTTACCCGAGTCATTTTATCTCTGTGAATCCTATCAGATGTATAAATTAGTTAGACTTAGCATTCATAAGTCTAATTGTGGCATTAGAAGTCTTTTTGGAATTCACGTAAGCTTAATGTCTGTTGAATAAAGTACACCATGACTTCCACTCATTTAATGGCTGGCACTGTCAGTATATTGGTATACAAGCATTAATGGTCCTGATGGTTCAAAGACTACTTACAAAGGAGAAATTCAGAGCTCTTCAGCAAGCATTCTGTATAAAAGTTTAGGAAGTGATACCAAATGGTTAACAAGTGTATAGAAACCCATATTTTAGCCTATGGCCAAAACCACGAGTTCCATAGCCTATCAACGGGAAAAAAAAAAAAAACAACTGTAGACCTTTTTATGAAATAACATTAAAAGTTCAAAACCAAGTTCTGCCAAATCTTGGGCTGCTTGAGTCTCAGTCTTCTAAGCATAAGACTACCAGGAGAGCATCTTTTTGACTGTTTTTGATACAATCCAGGCAGTTTTATCTAAATTTAATCTTTTTGATGTAACATTTGCCTCTGTAATGAAGGTGCGTTAATTAAAACATTTTTAGGTTGTGGTTCTTTTAAAGAAAAATCACTTAAATTATAAGCAATCAAGTAAAATCAGGGTAAAAACAATCACTAGGATTTTTCCGAGCACATGTATCTACAGGGAACCCACATGTGAAGCAGACAACTTAACCGCTGCACTTGCCTCTTCCATATATCATCACCAGAAGAGAAGACTTGAGTGAAACTCTGAATGGGATCCCTCCAGCTGTTACACCTACCAGCTCCAGCAAAGAATAGGATGCTTACATTCTACAGTATGCACAGCCCAGCCACACAGTAAGATGCATTTGTGCAGTGAATTGTACTTCCCTTGGAATGTCATTAATAACAACGACTGGGGTGGCTGGGGACATCCCTTGTGAGGAGCACTGCTTTGAGAACAGTGAGCTTTGAGAGGAATCTAAGCCCAATGCCAAGCATGACCAAAAAGAAAGTTGGGATAGATCCTGCTCTCATTTTAGCTGCTTCTGTAGAAAGGTTTCATCTTTTTCTTTTTCAATAAAGTCAGCTACAACAGCTGTCACGTGCAAAAGGAAGGGGCCAGGATGTGTTTAGTTATAAATAAAGAGTAGGGAGATGTCAGCTCCGTGTCTGAGAAAACCCCACTTCCAAATCCATTGGTCACACGAATCTACTGCCTGCCTGGCAGCCAGACATAACCTAAGCCATCAGAATTTAAAACCAGGGAGCTGAGCTGGAATGTCACCTGTGTCTGGGCATAGGGACGCTCAATCCAAGGTTAAAAAAAAGCCTGGTGGCACTACGGAACACTGAGGTTCTCACACGACCACTGCTTTTATTACCTGTGACCAGGTCAAGCTTCCAGCAACCACAGACGACAAGCTGAAAATTAATCTACAGCAAAGGAAGTGTCAGCATCTATGATATTTTACCCACCTCTGGTCAAATGTCTCCACGTACAAAATGTCAACTTCTACGGTCAAATCTTCCCCCTGCCTGAGTACAAACAGCCAAGCTCTGCAGATGTCAGAGACTGGCTTGGAAAAAAAAGGACCAATCCCTCCTAAAATATTCGAGACTGAACTTTGAATGATAGATTTGTCTAGGTTGGAAGGGACCTTAAAGACCATCAACCTAACCCTGACAAAAATCACTAAACCATATTCCTAAGGACTATGTCAACCCGTCTTTTGAACACCTCCAGGGATGGTACCTCGACCACTTCCCTGGGCAGCCCAGTCCAATGCCCAATAACCCTCTCTGTGAAGAAATGTTTCCTAATCTCCAATCTAGACCTCCCCTGGTGCAACTTGAGGCCATGGCCCCTTGTCCTATCTTCTGTTACTTGGGAAACCCACCCCTGCCTCTCTACACCCCCCCTCAGGTAGTTATACAGCATAAGGTCTCTCCTCAGCCTCCTCTTCCTCAGACTAAACCATAAGTTTTTTCTGATTAGATCCGTAGCTACATTTACAAAGTCTCATCTTTCACAGATTTGCAGACTGTTAAAAAAAAAAATTAACCAAAAAACAAACAAACCAAACTCCCCCCAAACGTCTAAGAAATCCAGATTGCAATAAGTTTCCCTATCGTGGAGCCTATGTAAGGCTGGAAAACACTCAGACACAGGAACAAACTATTATTTCAGAGGGAAAAAATATCTCACCAATAAGTGCCAGAGAGAAAAGAAACTCTGCTTACAGTGTATGGTATAACAAACCGTCACATGAAAGTCAAATTAAGGAGCTTTTTATTGCCTCCAGAGGTATTGTTTAGCCTAAATATCAAACACATGCTGGCCTTCAACTGAGAAATTGGAATCTACAGCCCAGAACAGTTATTTCTACTGTTTCTAAGGCTGAAATGCTTCTGTCCTCATGTAAGTGAGCTGTTGAACAACTTTTATGAAGGAACTACATCTGGTATGGTGCTCGTGCCCTCTGCTGTCCAATATTACAAATTAACACCTTTCTTTTAAGATGAGGTTCATCTGTACTCCAAATAATATCAAGCCATATAAATAGAGTAAATCAAGGATTTTATCTTCAGGTGAACATTAAAGAAAAAAATAAATCCTGACAGACATTTAGTATTGTTGTAAAGAGAAGATCTAAGCATTCACTTAGAAAATATTCTGTGATACTACCACGTAGAGCGGCATACTGTAAAATAAACTAAAATATTAAGCTAATAAGACTAAAACATTCCTCTATTTTTCAACAAGTGAAAGGGGTACTTTTTTTTTAAAATAGGAAATAAAATTTTAAAAATCTCATTTTCAGGTTGAATTATCTCCATAGAAATTCAGGAAATTTAACTGCAAAATTAACAACTGGATTCCTCCAAATGCCAGTATAGACCAGTAAAACCTTTAGTCATATCTTTAGCATCATAATCAGGAAATCTGTATTTCCTTCCTCTTCCATTCTGTTTTTTTTTTCTTGTACTTCACGTATTTTGTTCACCTTTCTAATAGAGGTTTCAGGACTGCTGGTTGCTCTGCCAGAAACCTCTCAAGTAGCAACATTCCCAGAAAAATCAAGGAAGCAAGATGTCAAAAGCAAATAGGAACGTGAGAAAGATGTTTAAATGGCAAGTCAAACCGGGTGTGCCACCTGCCCTTCAGGTTGTCTGACACTCTCCATTTTTAGACTTTCTCTTGCTTCTGATACTTTACAGCTATTGGAAGTGTCAGGACAGAAGGCCTACCAACTCCTTTAGGTACAAACTCCATAGCAACTTTTAGAAAAATATTTCACAATGCTTTTCACAACTGTTTGGCTGCTCACGCTAAGCAAGAAAAATCACCAGTTTTGATAAAAGGCTTTTTCTGGTATTGTCTTGAAATTCCTCTGGAATGTAAGCTACATTTGACCAAATTTTAAAAACTTAAGATGAACTGAATTTAGTAAGTCTCTTGGGAGCACACACAGTCTTTTCTGAAGACATTGCCTGTCCTGAGCATTCCTGTGCTGCGTCCCGTTTTGGGCTCCTTCCCACAAAAAAGACATGGAGGGGCTGGAGAGGGTCCAGAGAAGGGCAAGGGAGCTGGTGAGGGGTCTGG
>BJBW01004389.1:19308-56587 GCA_004320125.1 Scolopax mira
GAGCACCAAAACTGGAGTCACTTTTTCCTCTCTATTACACGTATGTATTTTTAATACATATACATATTATAAATTATATACTTACAGTTAAGATGATGGAGCGAAGCTGCTTTTGTGCTAGAATGTTTGCCATTTCCTGATTTAGTTTAAAAAAAATAAAAATAAACATTAGCCAGAAGCAGGTATTTTTGAACCTAGAAGAACTTAAAAGGTTATAGTCTTAAGTTTATGCAATATTACTTCTAAAGGAAATGAAGCAGCATCTCAGCCTTATAACTGTATGTACTATTTTGGGGGTCACAAATTCAGACCACTCAACTAAGAGAAAAAAGGCAAAGAAGTAAGAAGCAGGTCCCAAGCTGAGGACTTTGGTGATGCATAACCAGCAATGAAAGACCTCCAGAGAGACCTCTGTGGGTTCAACAGAGTATTTACAAACTCTTGTTCAAGCATAACCTTCCCCCTCAACAAACAACACAGGAGGAAGCATGGAATGGAAACCAACCAGGACTTTAAAAAAAAGCCAAGAGATAACATGCTTATTTACATTAATATTTTTGGCTGTTTAAAATCAAGTGCTCTACATTTCATTCAGTATGAATGAGCCTACAACTCAGTGCAGTTTCATCTTACTTCTCCCCTATATTTCTGTAGGAAATTTGACATTAGTCTAAAATTAACTTCTCTTTCTAGACCTGTATGAAGTCACTATCAAGGAAAATACACTTTTACTGTCATTCTTAAGCAGCTAATCCCAGCTGTCCATGCTGCAAACTACAGAATCATAGAATTGTCCAGGTTGGAGGGGACCTTTCAGATCATCTAGTCCAACCATCAACCTCACTCTGATCAAACCCATCACTAACCCNNTTGAAATCCCTCCAGGGATGGGGCCTCAACCCCTGCCCTGGGCAGCCCAGTCCAATGCTGTCCTAAAACACATAGGAGGGAATATTTTATACTTATTTAGCATAAGAGTCAAATCTTAATCATACCTGCAAATCCATACCTCATTTAAGCTCCATGATCTTTGCCATCAGTATAGAAACTATGACAGTATGTGCACACATGCTGGCATAGGCAATGCATGCAACATATAGCAATTATCACCATGGAACTATTTTTAAATTTTTCTTTTCAAAATTCACTTTTTAAGGATGGAACAACATATTGTACTGTGTCCAGCTCTGGAGTCCTAAACACAGGAAGGACACAGACCTGTTCTGAACGGGTCCAAAAGAGGGCCACAAAGATGCTGAGAGAGCTGGGGTTGTTCAGCCTGGAAAAGAGAAGGCTCCAGGGAGACCTTAGAGCCCCTTCCAGTACCTGAGGGGGCTACAGGAGAGATGGGGAGGGACTCTTTGTCAGGGAGTGGAGCAACAGGACCAAGGGGTAATGGCTTTAAACTGAAAGAGGGAAGATTTTGAGGAGATACCAGAAATAAATTTTTTCCTGTGAGGGTGGTGAGACCCTGGAAGAAGTTGCCCAGAGGAGCTGTGGCTGCCCCATCCCTGGAGGGGTTCAAGGCCAGGCTGGATGGGGCTTGGAGCAACCTGGTCTGGTGGGAGGTGTCCCTGCCCAGGGCAAGGGGTTGAAACTGGATGATTTTGAAGGTCTCTTCCAACTCTAACCATTCTATGATTGTACAGTGCTGTTTAGACACTGTTTAGATTCACACAAAGGGGTAATGTCTGGAATTAGGAGATCATCGATTGGAAACAGAGCTCGTGTATCACAGCCTCACGTAACACAGACCAGCAAATCACATCAACACTGACATATGCTTCAGGACATCCTTTGGATGCGCTCTGATTCTGTGCAGTTGGCACCACATCAGAAACATCGGTCACCTCCAGGAGAAATACATTTTTAAAATCTCCTGCTGATATTGAAGAGTAATTGTGTAGCCTGCTCTGGGTGGCCCTGCTCTGGCAGGGGGTTGGACTAGATGATCTCCAGAGGCCCCTTCCAACCCCATAGCGTTCTGTGATTCTGTGATATAACAAACAAGAAACTAGAAAACAGCAAAGGCCATTACATAAAACATCCAAAGAACTGGACTGATGAAAAGTGGCTGTAGAAACAATACAAATAAACCAAGTGCTAAGAGTGAGAACTTGCTTGCAGAAATAAAACAACTCTAATTGTGAGACAGGAGGCAGCCATGGATATCGAGTGTTTTTATACCAGATAACGGGTGCTGCGAGGGAACACGGGGATGATAAGGAAGGAAGAACGGAGCAAAGACAAGAGAAATTCCACTTTAGTTTGTGGGCTTTTTCTGGCTGAGTGGGTTTCAGTTGTACAAACAGCAAAGGAATGAATGGTACAGAGGCTTCCAGCTCTTTGGGAAAGGCACAACTGGGCTGCAGGGGGAGTGCCAGGCACAGGACAGACATCCTGTCACAGGGAACAGACCGGCTGCTGTGGCACAGTGCATTCACTGCCAAAAGATGGACAGGTGAAGAACACCAGGTATTCCTTTCTGCATTCAAGGCAAAAAAGGGGGAATTCCTTCATTTTATTTTTTTGGAAAGTGTCATCTCTATAATATTATAGATATAGATATTATATAACTCTATAATAGTACGCTACACATGAGCTGCCTCTTCTAAAGTAAGTATTATTGTAACAGGTATGAATAAGAATTAGTTGACAAAATTTGTCATTTCATTTTCCATAGCAACTTGCCTGCAAAAACATAGACAATTGCCAAAAAAAGTGTTTAAAACATTCAAAGTATCTTTTAAAAGCTCAGACTCTCAGCTCTCTTCTGATGAAGACTTTTTTCTTTTTTTTTTTTTTTAAAATAACCTAGGTTTCTCTAGACGATTTGGTTCTTGACAGCAGCAGAGGAAGCAAAGCAACCAGGGAGTCCTCATTAAAAAGAAAAACCTTGAACCTTTTGGCATTTTGCAATACAGAAGTAGAAAAAAAAAAGAAAGGAAAAAAGGACAGGTGCCGGATTTAAGGAAAGGATTTAAACTGAATGCAGAAACCAGCACCAATTTAAATCCTTTCCTTAGTGTGCAGGCATCTACATCGTGCCGGTCCTCCTAAAACAGCAGGACCTGGCACTTGGCCTTGGTGAACCTCATCCCATTGACCTCAGCCCATCCACCCAGCCTGTCCAGATCCTTCTGCAAAGCCTTTCCAGCCTCCAGCAGGTTGATGCTCCCACCCAACTTGGTTTCATCTGTGAACTGACTGAGGGTGCACTCCATCCCTTCATCCAGATCATGGATAAAGATGTTGAAGAGAACCAGCCCCAACACCGAACCTTGGGGGACACCACTCGTGACCGGCCACCAGCTGGATTTCACTCCTTTCCCCACCACTCTCTGGGCCCAGCTTCCAGACAGTTTTTAACCCAGTGGAAAGTCCTCCCGTCCAAGCCCTAGGCAGCCGGTTTCTCCAGGAGGATGCTGTGGGAAACCATGTCAAAGGCATTACTAAAATTCAGGTAAATGACATCCACAGCCTTTCCCTCATCCACCAAGAGGGTCACTGCGTTAAAGAAGGAGATCAGGTTTGTCAAGCAGGACCTGTCCCTCGTGAACCCGTGCTGGCTGGGCCTGATCATGTGGATGTCCTTCACACACCACATAATAACACTGGGGATGATCTGTTCCATCACCTTCCCAGGCACTGAGGTCAGACTGACAGGCCTGGAGTTCCCTGGATCATCCTTCCCACCCTTCTTGTGGATGAGCGTCATGTTTGCTAGACACCAGTCGGCTGGGATCTCCCCAGTTTGACAGGGGAGTTGTTTAAAAAAAAGAACAATTACCCATAGTGGGCTTTGACATTTGTTTAAACAATCTCCAGTATTTAAAAAGTCTTTGTCAGAGCTGATCAGCAGCTCTCAGTGAACTGTTAGTTCTGGACACTAACAGTGTGTCACCATGAGAATTATCATCACTGTTCCTCAGTGACAGACATGTTAAATAAATTAATGACTTAATTTGTTTTAACACAGTCTAATGACTTTGTAAGCATGGATAAAATTTCTCTATTTCATAACACATTACATTCCACCCTCATTTATAACAGCAGCTCACAATCTTGAAGTATTTCCTTTTGGGGCATCTGATCTCTGGCATTAAAGTTAACTTAAAATAATATACTATAAAAGTCATGAAATGCTTACCTGGCAAGATATTTACATTTTCAAAAACAAAGCAATTTTTATTAAAAAAAAAAAAAAATCGGGCAGGGGGAGGAAGAGTTTACCAAAAAATAGGCTAGTTTTACAAGCTGTGCTGGCAAAGAGTTCAGTACAATAAATACTAGAGCCAACCACAGTCAATATGGTTCATGTGAGGTTACGGGGAACTACAAAAGCATGGGAGAACGCTGAATCCCCACCAATATTGGGACAAGATGGAGGTAGCTTCATTAAAATAATATAACAGCACGAAACAACAGAACAAGTTTGAATTAACTGCAGGAAAAGTGTGACAGGGTCAACGGCAGGTACAAATATGAGACACTTTTCCTACAGGTAAGTAGATACAACACAGAAACCCAACTATGTAGAGACCCAACAACTTACCTGCCGCTTGTCATCCGGTGCTTTAAGGAAAAGTGCATTTATTACCGCAATGGTATATGTCTGGATTTCTTGGTCTGTCCTGTTTGGAATAAAATTATAAAATTAAAGAGAAGAACACGAATACACACAAGCTGTAGAAACCAAATCTTCCAGTTGCATTACTGCAGGTGGCAGGGAGGGACCATTTGCATTTAATATTAACCATATAGAAGTCAAAGTCATGACCAGGTTGTCTCTATTTTTAAGAGATGAGATGTTCCAGAGGGAGATTCAGCATTCAAGAAAGGTGGAATGAATCACAGCCTTGAAGTGCCACTGCTCATAGCAGGAGACCAGACCATCAGCTGCTTCTTCTCCATTTTCAAATATACCACTTATAGCTGATGGAAGAGTCATGGGAAGTTGCCAGTCTTTATACCACTCTTTCCAAATGCCGTGCTCATTTTGGGAGGGAAAGAATAAAATCCACTGTATTGGGTGGCAGTTGAAGACACTCACCCCTGCAGATGTGGGATTAGCTGCCCAATTGTGATCTCCTGTGCCACCTTCTGGTACAGGTCATGGCTATTGAGCACCATCGATTCCAGGATTGCTAGTGACCGTTGCAGGATGGAGATGTCCGATGCAAATTTGTTGACATAGCTTGCTATCTACAAATTCAAAAACATAGAGAAGTTACATCTTGTTACAAATACAAGGAAAGGGGAGAAAGAAAAATGTGGATGTGGCTTAGAAAGGTATTAGAATAAAAGTAGTCCTGTCCACGTGCCAGGTATCAGTAAATGCCTGAAAGCAATCAACAAGGCACTGCAGATACCTTCAAAGGACAGCGTGACACAGATTCTTCAGCTGGAACAAATCACAGTACCACCAAAATGCATGCTTCAACATTACATTATGAACACGATAAATCAACATTAAAGAACTAGAACAGTTACTTTTTTTTTTGTATGTGAGAAAAACCTGAGAGAGGACAAAGAGAATACTCCTCATTCTCTCCAGTAGAAATCTGTGCAGCCAGTATTATCTAAACAAATACTCAACTGTTGGAAAAGAGAAATTTCCATCTAGCTCTCTGGTAAAACACACTCTAGCAAAATATCCATATGCAATACGCCCCCCCCGCTGTTACCAACATCATTGAAAGCTCCTTCCAGGTTACAAATTAAAACTCTTGTGGATGATCATGTATCAGCATCATCCCCTAGTTCTGTCTAGAGTCCAGTCTTGCTTAAGTATTCATGCATTAATAAGCTTCACTTTCACTGCAAGCTGCCACAAGTAAATGGCAGGTTAATCAAAACCAGACCCGAGCCCTGCTTTTTTTGCAGTGTGACAAGGACACATGTGTTCTTCTACATGCTACCCAGCCCTTGGACACAGCTTCCTTGGAAGAAGCTTGCCTTCTGCTGATGAGGGAAGCAAGATATGCCTGGGTTTTCCTTGAACACACGGATACCAGCACAGTCAAGCTGAAAGGTACCCGAGGAAGCCCAGTCAGATGGAAGAAATGTCACGTGACCACAGCTATTTGCTCTTTACAGCCAAGGAACAGACTACAGTGGCCCTGTCTCAAGCCTGATGCATTCTTTCCAGAAAACTTCAAGTCCACGCGCTTCTCTGGTGCTCATGGTACCAAGCCACTAATGTGATTACACTGCTTCTGATTCTGGATGCCTGCTTAGATCTTGGCATCGCTTTCCTTTTTGGAGGAAGAGGCGCATTCCTTGCGTTTGGAAAAGCTGCCTAGCTGCCTGTAAAATGCACAGTTAGATACTGACACGTGGATAACGAGCCTGCTTTGCACTTGTGACATTTTGAGTGGTACTGACGGAGCAGAACACTCTTTCTGCAACTTTGGTTGGAGATGACAAGGGAAGAGGGACAGATTTTTCTTCTAATAGGCTGCAGAACTTCTGTTTGCTGTGCTGCTTGGTTTGCATTAACCCCAATTCAGCTATGCTGAATTTAACTCAATTCAGGAAATATATATTGATTTAACAGAAAATAAAGAACCAGTCCATGGATGCACAGAGAACAGGAGGAGAGAAGCAATGGATGGTTAACTTTTAACAGATTTCAAAGGAAATTAGGCATCAGAATGCCTTTACACATCCAACCCCGGTGTTCTGCCAAGACAGGAGCTAAACACATCAAGTGAGGGTAGATAAGAAACAGATAACAAGCTTAACATCACCTGAGTTCTCTTCCTGTTTCAGCATCATTTAAATAAGAGAATCCAAAAGTTAAAAACCAAAAAATTAAAAATAAAAAGAAAAAACAAACAAACAAAAAACTATGAACAAGATAAACCCCACCACCAGCAAAACCCAAACAGTGAAAGAACCTTGAAGGAAAGAGATCTAATTTTCTGAGCAGTGGTTATGCTCGTTAGTTATTTGTCTGGGTAATTCTGATGTCAGAAACGTGCAGATTTTTCTGTCCATTTTGTCCTCTGTTAAATCCTAGCACATAGTACAATTTTGAAATGGGCATTTCCTTTTTAAGTAAGAAACCAGAGTTTTACTTCACTACAGAAAACCCAACTGGCAGTTGTGAGACAGAGAGACACTTTCCCTCCCACCACCCCCTGTTCCTGCACAGTACATTTTAGAAGGCAGAGTAAACAATTCATCAAGGTTAAGACTCTTCATCACAGGGTTATGAAACAGCAATTATATAAATAATTCCAAGAGATGTTTTTAACTCTATCTCAAGCACTACTACAAAATTTATTTCTCCTCTTACAGGAACTAAGGATGGGAGCACTGAATTTGCCTAGTATATTTTGATACCCAATCACCATGACATCTTCTAAGAACTGGGCATTCAAATCCCTCAGACAACTCTGGAAGCTGGAAATAAACTTTATTGTCATAAGGAAAAAAATGGTCTTTAGAAAACCTTGGATATCCTCAGGAAGATCTTTCAAATAATGTTATTTTCCCCTACCAGAAGGAACAAAGGTCTCCTCAAAAGCATTGATTTTTATTCACAGCAGTTGGATTAGCAGCCTCTCTGTACCCAAAGGACGGGGGGAAGAAGACTGGTATCCACCACCAAGCAGTTAGTCATTAGAAGCAGTCAGACGTTCCCCTGGAGGTCTTCTCCAGCTTCTACATTTTAAATTAGAAAACTATTTAAGAAAAAAAGCTCAGATTAATTCCTGCCCATTCCAGTTTGGCTTCTGTTTAACAGAAAAGACAGCTTCAAAGGGCATAAGCACTTGATCGGTAAGTTCCCCCTCAGCCAGCAGAAATTTATCTGCTGCCTTATCCATCCTGTCAACCACTTGAGCAAGCCCATCAGCAACCTCAAAGCAAGTGGCCTCTCAAAAGGCAAGGTCAGAAGCAAGTAAGAATAAACCTGTGAACTGCTGCCAGAGAGACATGGTCCAAAGATGCTTCTTTAGATTTGTCCCTTGCCCACAGAGCACCTTTCAGGGTTCTGTTGTTCTGTCTCCCAACTGCATAGCAGGTCAGGACACACCACTGTCACTTCCCTCTTTTTTTGTCACTCTTTGTCCTTCTGCTTCTCTTCTGTCCTATTTTTCTCCTTCATCCTTTTCGTGTCCACCACAGTTTCACTTCTGGCTTTTCACAGAACCAAAGAATCATCATGGTTGGAAAGGACCTCTGAGATCACCAAGTCCAACCAGAAACACACAAAAAACCCCTACAGTCTCAGCACGCCCTGAAGTGCCACATCTACATGTTTCTTAAATCCCTCCAGGG
Organism: Scolopax mira; assembly: GCA_004320125.1. Lineage (NCBI taxonomy): Eukaryota > Metazoa > Chordata > Aves > Charadriiformes > Scolopacidae > Scolopax > Scolopax mira. Next base: position 27,598 of record BJBW01004389.1, read on the forward strand.
ATGGTGACTCCACCACCTCCCTGGGCAGGCTGTTCCAGTGCCTGACCACCCTCTCAGGAAAGTCATTCTTCTCAGGATCTAATCTAAACCTCCCCTGCCCCAACTTCAGACCATTTCCTCTGCTCCTGTCATTATTCCCTTGGGAGAAGAGGCCAAGACCCAACTCTCTACACCCTCCTTTCAGGGAGTTGGAGATGGCAAGAGGGTCTCCCCTCAGCCTCCTCTTCTCCAAACTAAACATGCCCAGTTCCCTCAGTCTCTCCTCCTACAACTTGTTCTCCAGACCCCTCACCAGCTTGGTGGCTCTTCTCCGGACACGCTCCAGTACCTCAATGTCCTTCTTGTGGTGAGGGGCCCAGAACTGAACACAGCACTCGAGGCAGGGCCTCACCAGTGAGGCCAGTTAATTCCTGGCCAGTTTTGGTTCTCACAGTTACTTGGTGAGATTGCTTTTGTTTATGTCTTTTGTTTTGGTTTTTAATTTGGGTCACTGTCCAAGGAAACCTATGGAGCACCAGACACAAGAGATGAGCCATTAACAAGGGTGCAAACAATACTTTCTTCTGTAGTTACTATACAACCCCCAGGGAAAAAGGTGTTGATAGGGTTAGACAACGACAATTGTTTTGAGTCACTCACAGAGTAGATCGATTTAACTCATTTTAGCAAGATTCTTCATATACTTCTTAGCAGGCTCCCCTAGAAAATAAGGTATTCAAGCTTGACCTCCTACCTCATGAAATCAGTTCAAAACCAGCTGTACTATTTTCTTTGCAATGGAAAGATAACATCATCATAATCTATTTCGACTCTCTGGAAACAAGTCCAAATACCAGATCAATTATACTAATTTTTCTTGAAAATATCATCCATCATCTTTAATGACCAAAACTGAGCATTAATATCTAATGCTTTTTTTTCATAATTGACTCTTCTTTCAGTTTTGGCAACAAAAGTAAATTTGTACTTCAGTGGTAGCAATTTTCTAGCCAAATATTAATTTAAAGTCTTGACTCTGACACACTCGGCTAAAATGAAGAGATCTTTGCCAGAGGTTATATTTCTTCCACTACTGCTTCTGATATCATTTTAGTGAAGTTAACACTCCTGTCTCCTGAACCTGTAAAAATGCACCGTATCTCAAGTTCCAAGTTGAACCTGGCTTGAAAGTTCCTTTCTTTCTGTGGTTTGGTTGGATTTTTTCCCCACAGTAAATTAAAAGAGTTAAATCAGTAAGAAAAACTGTTTTCTGAAGTCACAGAATCACAGAACACTGTGGGGTTGGAAGGGACCTCTGGAGATCAACTAGTCCAACCCCCTGCCAGAGCAGGTCGCACAGGACCGTGTCCAGATGGGGTTTGAATGTCTCCAGAGAAGGAGACTCCACCACCTCTCTGGGCAGCCTCTGCCAGGGCTCTGCCACCCTCATAGGAAAGAAGTTCCTCCTCATGTTCAGGTGGAACTTCCTATACTCAAGTTTGTGCCCATTTCCTCTTGTGCTGTCACTGGGCACCACTGAGAAAAAGACTGGCCCCATCCTCCTGACACCCACCCTTCAGGTATTTATAAGCATTGATCAGATCCCCCCCCAGTCTTCTCTTCTCCAGACTAAAAAGACCCAAGTCCCTCAGCCTTTCCTCCAAAGGGAGATGCTCCAGGCTCCTCATCATCTCTGTAGCCTCTGCTGTCTCCTCTCCAGCAGTTCCCTGTCCTTCGGGAACTGGGGAACCCAGAACTGGACCCAGTGCTCCAGATGAGACCTCAAGTCCGATAAATCTCTGTATTTAAAGAGTAGTCCCATGTGTTCTGATGCTTTTCTCCACTTCCTACATATAAGAAAGAAAAAAACATTGCAAATCGAGGACCAGAGTTCAACTTGATAATCTCACTAGATATCAGCTTAATTTCAATTTGTAAACTAACTCATTTCACTTCCTCCTACATACCCAGAGGAAACATTTCAGTGCTGTTTTTTGTTTCAAGATATATGGTATTACTCATTTTTAATTTCCATTAAATCAAAATGCTAATTTTTGCTTTGACTGCTTGGTGTCTGCACAGGGAGGTCACACTGGAATTGAGCAAGCGATTTCTTGCGTAATAAGCCTAAAACAGCATCGATCCCATTTCACTCCCATAAGATTTCCATAGAAGTTGGGCCAGATCCTGCAACTACAAATATTTATAGTTTAAAATAGCACTTCAATCCTACTTTCATATACCTTTTGGCCAGTGACCTAAATAACGTACCTGGGAAGGAAGGAAAAAACCCCAAGAAATAAACACACACATACCCCCCCCAAAATAACCCCCAAAAACCAACCACGACTCACCTCAAAATTTTAAACTGATATAGAAGAGGTAGCACTGAGTACAAATTTACCTTTTTAATGAATGCCACAGAGAATGTATCCCACGATACAATCCCATGATCCATCAGCTCAACAAATGCAGTCAGTGTAAAGGACAACATATCTCCAAAGCTGCAAGAGACAGGAGTCATGACAACATTTACCAGTGATGCAGCAGGGCAAGGACCGAGGGGATAAAGCAGCAGGAAGTTTTCAGAAAGGCAGGAAAATGAAGCCAATTAGAGACTACAGAGGTAGCAGAAGAGCAAGAGATGCCGTGCAAGAAAGTCTCCAGAACAATTTAGCATGGACATCAAGACCAGTCACGCCTCGAAGAAAGCAACCTTGTAAGAGAAGAATGAATCCCCAGGAGAACGCCACATGTGATGCTCAAGGAAATCAGATAGTCCAAATTAAACTTCTCATATAAATCCAGACTTTTAGATCTAACAGAATAAAAGAAGTGAGCTTTTCTCTCAGCAACTTGTGGAAATGCTCCTAATTGAAGGTCATACAGAAGTGCCATGTTTTGGTACCTCTGTGTTAAGCAGATTGTTAGTGGATTGTGTGTTCGTTCTCTTACAAGGAAGCAAATATATTTTAAAAATGCACCCAAAGAGATTTTTCTATTGAGCAGCATTGTTGCCATAATTAATGCCTTGATTTCTTTCTTGGAAACCTGAAGATGCATCTCCTTTTGTTTATCTATGGGCAACCACGACAAGCAAATTGCCAAGTTCCCATGGTTTACCCAAGTACATCCTCAAGTTGTTCAGTGTTTGCAGGCCACTACTACATTGCCTTTTACACCTGTAAATTTGAGATTCAACACATCTTTGTAGGAACTCTACTAAATTCAAAATGGATTTGAACTCAACATGAAAAATATGCTCCAACCTGATTAGCTGCAAAGGAATTTTCCAGCTTAAAAAAAAAAACAAACCAGCTTTTAAAGAAAAGCTTCATTTCAAGAGATATAGTCAGGGGTCCCAAGGGTCAGGCTGCCATAATGATGTCAACGAAGCCATTCAACGAGGGAACTACTCAATATAAGCAGCAAGAGCACAGAGCCCCAAGTAAAGCAGTGTTATTACCTTTAAGGCCATGCCAAACTGCCTGCAGGGTACCCTGCCACTAAGCCATTAACAAGGAGAAGCCCTAAACAGCACAAACAGTCCCACTGATTTTAATGCAACAGCTTGCCTAATAAAAAGATAACGTTTTTTGGGAGAAAAAACCCCAACCACCTCTGTCAGGTTAAAATTACAATGCTCAGTACATTAAAAACTTGAATATATATTATATATAAAAACCTGAGTGCTATAGCCATGCTTAAGGAATGTAATTGGGTCATCCTTATTCTGGGATTTGCTCTCCCAAGACCCTGCTGCAACAATTCAACACTAAGAAGTGACCATCCCCTCAGATGGAAGGCATTTCCAGCAATCCAGAGGAATAAGGCAGAAAATCTGTTTCGGTACAGTGACTCAAAGAGCCAGTTTGCTGGATTTGATGTAATCTGCCATTTAGGGGTTTTTGATCACGAGGTGCAACCTTTAATGACCCCTTCATTTAAGAAAGGGGCTCCTGTAACTGAAACTCCACAGACGCCCTCCACTAAAAATAAATTTGCCATTCTTGATATTACATGAGTATAACAACAGCAAAAATAATCCAAAACCACACCTTTCTCTTCCATAGCAGCTTTGATTATTTATGAAAAAAATGAAAAAAATACACTAAAGACTAAAGAAGAAAAACCCAGTGTCTTTAAAAAAAATCCACTGTCATCCTGCAAGGAATATTGTGTTCAGCAAATATATAATCTGGAAGTTTTTGGTTTTGTTTTGGAGGGAGGAAGGTTGGTTTTATTTGCTTGGGTTTTTTAACAATGCAGATGTTTTAAGAATTAAATTAGATTTAAAATGTCATTATCAGCATTCCAAATAACCCAGGATTTCACAACAGGATGACAATAAGACTGCAGTAAATTTAATCAGCTCCGGTCCTGTTATTGTCCCCAATCCATTCCTTTTGCATAAAATGATTATTTATGAATCCACAAATAAAACAACAGCCCTAGGAAAGGCTTCCTTCTTAAAACTCGTATCAAATTCTCATGCATCTTCATGACAGAATACTCCACAAATATATGGATTCTGGTATTTTAAGCTAGATTAAACCAGATTCAAATAACAAAAAGATAGGCCATTAGGCCATATAGGTTGAAAAGCAAAAATAGAAATATAGAAATATTTCTTCCAGCATTAAACTAGGCAGATAATTTATCTCCCCTAGATTTGTCTCATACAGCATTTAAAAATTTAGTCATTTAACCTGCATTTAGTACATAAATACTCTTCTATGAAATAATTGTACATGGAAGCCTGGGTATATTACACGGGTATAGTTTAGAGGGAATACTTCTAATGTATTAGACCTGCATATGGATACTCATCTTCAGAACAGCAGTAGCTGGAACGTAAAGGAATCTGAATTCAACATCTCATTTATTCTTCTCACCAAAACTCCTCATTAATCTCGCCAATTAATCCAGTCTCCTCCACAGCTTTGGAGGGGAAACCAGGTCAATGGAGATGAAAATACAGGTATTAATGTATAAACCTGCTTTTAGTAGATGTGATAATGATCCAACTGTTTGGGATCCAGAAGGTGAAAGCACTTTTTAACTAAAAATAATCAGACACCCCCACCAGGTGTCACTCCTGGGATGCTGCTTCAAATCATTAATGAGCGAAGAGGTGCAACACTGGGACTAATCAAGCAGAACTAAAGAACTCCAACCATATTAATGCAACACCACACACACATAGCCTGTATTTTTTTTTTTAAATATATAGCTATACACAATGCCACTGCAAAAGTCACAAGCCAGGCTTAAAGGATAAAAGCATTAGGAAGAGCACAGCTAGAGATGAAAGCAATCTCCAGGCTAACTAGAGCAAGATAAGGATTAAAGTCTATGGAAGGGGAAGGGAGAAGAGGAAGGGAGTCGTGTTGATTCATCATTACGTGATTAAACAAAAGCAAAGAGGTAGAAATAGGCTTCCAAGGAACTCATTTCAAGACACAGGACCACAGGCACACTCATTCTCTTAAGAGTGGCAGACACAATAGATGCTGGAAACTTCAAGGGAATCAAAGCTTGTTCATAAATTTGGTAATCTTATAAAATACACGGGAAGAGCTGTTTAACTTGAAATCTCAATGAATAAGTGCTTAAGTCATACAAAGTCTGAAAAATAATGGGACTTTTCTTTATAAAGCCTTTTTAGACTAACCCACTGCAAAAGGTACAGCAGTTCTGTAAGTACCAGACCCTTGCTGCTCTGGCAAAAACAACTTCATAGTTTGATGGCAATTTGTCATGAAGCTGCTTTTTATTGTGTGTCATTGCAGCAAGAGAGGAAAAATGATCAGAAAGATGCACTGTGTAATTGCAATTTCCTATCTCACTAACACTGGCATTTTAATGATGTGTGCTGTCAGGCAAGCTCTTGTACGATCCCTCCTGAATGCTCTTCAGGGCTCCAGCTCTCAGGTGGGGACAGCTGATGAGGTTTCCTAATTGTCTACCCTCTGGCTCCTTGAGGAGGTGGTCATGAAGCACCTCCTCATCCACAGCAGCTCTCAGCAAAAGCTTCTTAAGCTTTTGAGGTGGAAAGTTGTGGTCAGGAACACTCTCTGCTGTCCCAGTGCAAGCTGTTCCGACGGGGATGGATGGCCACGCTCTGATCCACAGCCTGGGCACCTCAAACCCTCAGAAAAACCTGACCCAAGGGTAAACCAGCAGTTGCTTCTCACCTTTCTAAGGTTTTAGAGAAGCATCAGGTCAGGTGAATCTATGTTCCTAAGGATTTTCTGCATTGTTACCGTAAGAAATTGTGAAAGAAAAAAAAACACACCACAAAACACAAACACCTCTACCCATTTTGATAATATCTTTTCTTTACTAAAAATAAAGATGACAGGAATGTGGATGTGACCCTAGCCACCACACTGTTCTCTCACCTGCCTTCCCAGTATCATTTCTATGTGCTAACCCATCTTCTTATCATCCGTGCTAAATGATCCCCAGATGTAGATATAGAACTATGTCTGCTATTTTGAAAGGAGACTAAAGCAATTTGGATTTCTTTTCAAAATAAATTAGTGGGACTTGAGTACACAAACCCTACATGTTTTGGGGAAAAAAATTAATAATAATAAACCACCAAACCTCAATCCATGTTTAACAAACACACCAAAATGAGTATTTTATTGCTTATTGAGGAGGGAAAAATATTCAGCTGTCCAAATGACCCTTTAAATTCGGGTAAGTAGGCTCAGCTGTCACTAGGTAACAAATAAAAGGCATTATAGGCTTTTAAAAAGCTAGGTGGACTGTCTTATGTTTTATATGATAAAGTGCACATGAGAAACTGGAAATTAAAAACTATTGCTTGTCTGTCACAACCAGGATACAGTCACCAGCCCACTAGGACTTTTTAGTACATCAAAACTGAGTACATCTTTACACAAACCATTCTTCATGGGCAAAGCACAACCAAAGCTGATCTCTGATTGTGCAGAGGTAACACAGGCTTTACTGGGTTGGAGGCAACAAAAAGAGTTGCAGGAGTTAAGGAAACAATTCACTTTAATTCCCCTATCATTCAGCAACTGTCCTCACCACCTAATATTGGGCAGCTGAAAGACCTGGCATCATTGAGGTCAAAAAGCAAGAACTGCTTTTTAAGTCAAGAGTAGTAAAGGATAAATGTCCATGAATAAATTTAAAGAGGACAAGAGCTCTGGAAAAACCTTGGGGCAAGAACCTAACCAAGTCTAAAAGGAAGGCTGATGGTGCAGCAGGATGCTTTGCAAGCACAGTGTGCACAAGTACCTTTTTTATTGCTATGGCTCCTCTTCACAGCTCCTCCACTGCCTTGGTTCTTCAAGTTGCCTTTCCAAGGGCAAAGCTAAGCCTCTATCAAACCAAATTAGGAGCAATTCACACCTCCTTGGTCCTCACTCAGTACAGCTGAAAATGACTACACAATCTACGTGGGAAGCTGCCCCCATTTTTCTAGATGATTACAGAAAATGCACTTAACTGCTACACTTATCTGCTACACAGATTTTACTGATTTTATTTTATTTTCCAAGCACCACTGAAATATTTCCTTGGGGTAGGGTTTCACCACGTTCACTACAGGGGATCAGCCCGACTGATTTTACACAACTCACACTGCAAAAACCTGGAATAGCTTTGTGCTTTTGGTATCAGGGCTTCTTTAAGCTTGAAAATTAAATCTGATTAAAGAAAACAACCTGCGAATTCAACTGTTCTTGAATAAATCCAGGTGCAGATACTCTTATTATGGAGCACCACTAAATCCACTTTGAGGTACATTAAGCATTTGTTTGCATGGGAAACTAGCCCAGAGGAACTATTACACAGTGGTTCTTCGTGAAGATGTGATTAGAATTACCTTTTCTCTTCTTCCACATCTTTTAAACTTCTGGTTTTGCTCATTTCATGGTAATTTCCTTAAATGGGCCAGATTTTCTTAAAAGACCAGAAATAACTAACTACACCGGGGAAAAAACATCAATGAGCGTGCTTTGACTACAATTCAGTGCTATGCAAAGGTGAATTAATAAAACTGTTTCACAGGAATTTATATTCTTTAATATATCCAAGTACTAGCCAACATGGCATCAATAAAATCCCAAAACAAAATGGGAACCCTTAAAACTGAGAAGAGGGGGAAAAAAGAACCCCACATTTTAGAAGAACCTCCTTCAGAGGAGGAAGTTAAACAATTAAACCCTGAGAAAAACCAGGGTTTAATTAAGCCAGGCTAGCAAATTCAAGCTACCAGAGAGAAAATGAATATTTTATGAAATATGTCATCCTGTTAATCAAAAGTAATATTTTTCTTTTTGCTTATAATTAACATTTAGTTTAATTTTCTTTAGTCAAGAAGGCAGCAGGCAGAGGCCGCGAGTTTTAAACTTTAGCTCATTATACCAAGCTCTGAGGTGTTTGTTTGGTTTATATAGTTCTTGTTTTGTTGGACCTCTTCCCATTAATACCTGGATGAACAATAGTCAGGATGTCCCATAACTACACTCCTGGAGCACTAGGGTACACACGTTACCTTCAAAATGTGTGAACGGAGCAGCCTCCAGAATCGGTACCCTTTTAGCGTAAACCCCATGCTCAACAATTTGTGTTATTTTAATTGCTATCTGATAGAAATCAAAATATTCAACTGCATGCGCCGATGTAAAGTGGAGCTTCTACTGGCAGGATTTGATTTTCAAAGTCAGAATAAGCTTCAGTCACATAGACTTGCTTTCCTGCTGTATCCACTGATGTGCTGTATCTACACTGATCAATAAGAATCATCTTGAAGTGGGGAATGCCTTGTTCCCATGAGTAAACAAAACCAAACTGTGTAAAAAAAAAAAAAATAAATTAATTGCTATGATCAGGTCCTAAAACCAAGATGCAATGCAACTATAACTCAGTATTTTAGTACTGTCTTGAGGATAATGGCATAACTTAATGCAGAGAAGCCTACGGGATAACAGAATTTAGAAGCAGAGAGATGCTGAAGGAGTGTAACCACTCTTCCACAAAGAATTATTTTTACAGCAGTGAGGTAAAACCCACTATCTAAATGGACAGGAGGTACCTTGTCTCGGCAGGTGGGATGCTGTCAAGAATTCTGAAAGCTTCATGCCATTTTACTCACTCTCCTCAAATCTACACTTTTCTATTAGAAACAAGTTGCTTCATATTAAGTTGAGAAAGTGAAAGTAGAGGAAGGATTTAGTTTTCCTGCCCAATTTATTCTTACTGTCTAATTTATTTATTAGGCAATGATTTAATAATAAATGTTTCAGAACGTGGCTTACATCAGATTTGTGAAAGTATGGTTTAGGTGGGAAGCTGCATTTTCTGCGTGAGAAACCACTCTCAAAATAACAGACCAATGATTAATTGGTTAATTGATTAATTATTCATTTGCTTCCTTGGGTTTTCACTATACTTGACATGTCCAACTTAGAAGCCAAGCAAGGTATTAGAGTATTTGTTGGGGTCTCAATTTATTAAAGCCTATGAAGGCTGTGCTTTGCTCAAAGCACACAGAAGGGTCCTATTCCCAATCATCAGAGCAATAAACACACTTCTGAACTTGCTGATACAAAACCTTTTACTATATTACAGTTTTCCTTTATGCAATTACCTGCAAAATTACCTAGCATTACCTGGGATTAGCAAATAATAGGAATTCAAACTCCTACTTCAATCTCACCAACATCAACAATTAAAATTGCCTACTATCAATCACGCAAGGCAGACAAATTTAAGAGGGGAATTGGGGAAGGCAGGGAAATGGTTCGTTTGCTCAAATTAAAAAGCAAACCCAAAGTCTTACTTAGGAAACAGTAGAAGCCCCTGCAGAAGTCACAGAAACGAAGCACCCATTCGACAAGCAAAGCAAGAGAGGCTCCATCAGAAAACTTCAACAGGCATCAAAGAGCAGAAAAAACAGAGAATGTGGAAGACTGTTGGAATGAATATGCACAGCTGTATTTACACATAAAGATTAGCGCAAGAGCCTGAACTCAGTCATGCAAAAGAAGAGGAAGTGTGCAAGGTGATGATCTAATCAGGTTCTTACCAGGGCTTCATTATCTTCTGCAATTTCTGATATCGTCTGCAAAATTAAAACTTGGACGTGAGGAGACACACTTTAAAACATCTGTACTCTATTTACCTGTGCATACACACCTACACACCCACACTCGACTCATAAAATCGAAGGCAGACACACAACAAGAGGCAGTAAATTACTATTAATTTACTGTGAATACAAACAGGTCAGTAAACTGATAAAGAACATTCAAAAATTAATTTCAAATATTTGTTCAGAACACTTGTTTTAACTTCCGTTAGGAAAGAAGCAGAAGAGAAAAGACAGTCGATGGGGGAAATATATCACATTTCTCTAATCCCTGTTTCTCTTAACCATTAAAGCATGTCTAGGCATCCTAAATTAAGTATTTGTGTAAAAGAAGTCCTTGGTACCAAAAACAAAAAGGGGGGGGGGGAAGAGTTATGCATTAACTCTGTCTCATTGCTACAACATGTAGTCCATTACCTGAAAAACTCTTTTATTTACTTTTTTATTTACTCCCAGCCTCCACGGCTAATGCTGATGTCAGAGCTGTCAGCGTGGCTGAAAGTTGCTGTGTAGTTAGGACCAAAACAGACCAAAATCCTGACCTTCTGAAGTCAGGGACAAGTTTTCTGTCAACTTCAAAAGGGCAGCAAAGAATTTACCCTCAGTTTTTAACCACCCATTTGTGCTTATTCAACAGGTCCAAACCATCTTGGTTTGTGGAGCACCAGCTCCCCAGTCCATAAACACAGTCCAGCCGTCTTATTCCAACCCGAAGCTCCTTTGCTCTTAAAATTCACACTCCAGTGGACACACCGTGACCCAAGCTGGTGAATCAACCCACTTGAGAAAAACCATGACCTGATTAAGAATGTCACTTAGTGATTGGGATTAGAGGCCAAGCTACAAACCCAACCTTCAGCGTGATGCTCTTGCTTTCCTAGCAGCCTCCAAAACACTTGGTTCTCAGTTGCAGCAAGAGATTTAACATACCCTAAGAATTTTCTTTTATTTAGACATTTCCTATTTTTCCACCCTTGTGTCTCATCAGTGAAGCAGAAGCTATGCCATCATCTTCCTATACTCAGGGAACTGGAAGCCATATATTAATGGGAAAGGGGGGGGGGGGGGGGGGGATGCAAATAACGAGTACATTGAAAGCTGTAGCCCACTAATCACAATTTGCCACTCATCCTCCTGCTAATAACTGGCTTAAGAACTGCTGATTTTGCTACTAAGCAAGCTGAAGAAAGAGACCATCGATGGTAAAAATGGCATCCAAGAAAAATAACTTCTGTTTTTAAAGCAACACTTAAACCAAAAAAAAAAAAAAGAAAATATCCATTTTCTGCTTAACCCCTTCTTATGCCTCCTAAACCTATTTCACAGTTTTATTGCAGAGGGTTGGCTGCAGCTGCACACTGGGCAGTTCAGAAGGAGAACAGAGAGGTCCCCTCCTTCTCTCCTGTCCCCTTCTCCCCAGGTTCTCCCCTTTGCCCTTGCTGCCATGCCATTCAGCCCCCAACAGCTCGAGGACACCAAGCTCTCCACCACAGATTCAATTCTCTCCCAGTACTTGGATAGATTATGTTTGTTTTTTTTTGTTTTCCTTTTCGTACAGGAGTAACTCCTCCCACCTTCCCTTTTCCATTCTGTTTATGCATAAATAACATTCTACAGAGACCACACGAGTCTATGTATAGACTCTTTTCAAGAAGGACCAGTGTCAAGGAGGGCAGATTTTGGGTTGGCTCTCAGGGGAGAAAACAGAGAGTACATCACAGGAAGAGTGGTTTGAAACCCTTCATTACTATCTGTTATCTGCAATTTGTGCCTGAAGATAACGATGGCACAGTTTACCACACATCCAAGCACAGACAGAGCTACAGCCTAGCTTAAATTAGCAAAGTGATGAGATTTTCTTCTTGGATTTCATGACTTTGGGGGGTGTTTTTTATGCTACAAGAGTTATCTGCATAGTCAGTAGTAATGAGCAAACAAAAAGCATCCTGATGATCAGACAGCCTTAAAAAGTGGAAAAAAAAAACCACCTTCAACATGCTTTTAGGAGCAGAAAAGTTCAAAGCATTTCCCACAGCAGGAGATCCCAACTTCAGCAGAAGGTCATTCCTGTGCTTCTGCAAACCAAGTGTTTCCTTGCTGCAGCAGGTTCTGCTAAACCCTAACAAGAACAACCACCACCACAAATGGGTTTTGTCATCTCCCTAACAAAGCACCCTAACAAAGGTATGGGCCCAAGCAACCTTATGCAACACACGCCAGGAAAACTCCAGAGCCCAGTTTTTAAAACATAGAACTGTCTAGGTTGGAAGGGACCTTAAAGATCATCTAGTTCAACCATCAACCTAAACCACCGCCAGCTGCTTTCCATCCAGGTGCTGGCTTTGACTAAGCAGCAAGTGTACTTGAAATGGGTTCTGTGTCTGTCTGGCAAAGAGAAACAAGCGTGGTGTTTGCAAACTGCTAGCACTTCAAAGGGCAGACTCAAGTTTTGCCAGAGATTTTTCACAACAGGCTATAATCAGGTGCATTTTCTCCACGACTGAGCCCTGGGATTAAAGAACAAACGTCTGAGTCCTAGAACAAAACATTTAGACAGCATCTCTCTCGGCATTTACAGAGCTCATCTCCATCTCAAGTTAACTGGCAATAGGATAACTTAAGGTCAGAAGATGTGCAATGTAAAAGAAAATACATATTTAGAATAATATGGAGAAACAACAGAATCACATAGGACTTTTCTGGTGAAGTAATACAAAGATTTTGACTTGAGAGGAAAGATAACCATGATATTAAATCAATTTCTACTAATCTCTGTTGGTTTGGAAAGTGTGGTAAGAGCAGTAATCAAACGAGGGCATCAAATGCTGCAGCAACATGGTACAGGATGATCACAGACAGACTTTTACCACTGAACAGGTGGAGGGTGTTATCTAAAGGAACATATACTCTTTTCTTCCCATCATCGAGCCAAAAACCTAATACAGAAAGGACCCAGAGTGAGCAGGAGTTCCTCTCGTATTCACCCACAGACCATGCTGAAGCCATCGCTGAGGTTGCAGCCAAGCCAACTCTTCCAACAAGTCAGCCTGGTGCAGCCTGCCCCCTCCAGCAGCTCTCCTCTTTCTATACATATACAGAACTACTAGTTCTTCCAGAGGGTTGACTCCGTGGTGGCAACCAGGCAGTTCCATAAAACGCTTCCTGGGTGAGTTACCACAGGCACGGTCAAAACTGCCAAAAGCCTTACTGATCTAGGCACTGTAATTAGCTCAATTTTTTTTTTTTTTTTTTTTTAAAGAAACCATCCCTCAATTGTGCTTGAACAAAACCATGGCCAAAACACAAACGTTGTGAGGGGAAATTCAATAGCGTTTGTGAAAGGTTCAGGTCTACAATGGTGAAAGGCAAAGCCATCCAGCCAGTTTGACAAAGGAAGAAATCTCAAAACAAATGGCAACCTAATGCAAAATAAACACGAACAAGTTCCTGGTTTAGACATATCGCTACCACAGGACGTTCCCTGTCTGGCCTCAACAGAACTTTGTGATACGTTTCCAGATGAATCCCAAGGTGCAGGAGTTTCTTTTGGACTTCCCCAAGCTCTACAGGCTCAACACTTGTTCAAATACTGCAGGTTATGCCACGAGCAGCTTCCAGTGGACAATAGCACCTTCTCCCGACATTAGGGAAGCACTAAGAAATGAAGACTGAGTAAAGCCCCTGTTGGACAATAATTGATTTTGGCAGCAGTGTCAGATGAAGTAATCTATGCTTCCAGGTGAAGCTTCACAGGAATGGCTGAGCCTGTCTAACAGCCCAGTGCTGTCAAAAATACAACTTATTTTCCTCCCTCCATCAGCAGGCCTATTTTCTGCCAGATTAGGAAATGGAATTGGATCACTGAGGAATCAGATGAGCACTGAGAGGGAGCAGGTACCACCACAGCCAATAACCAGGGCAAGTGGAAAACGACTACTTTATTTAGTGGCAAAGACCTAGTTAGCATTGTTCATATCTTCTGGAAATTCACTTTCCATTTACCCAATAAGATGCAGTTGCACAACTGTTTTCTGGGGCAGGAATGCAAGCTCAACCAGGGAATTGAACTGGGTTAAAGAATATCTTATTAAAAATAACAATAAAGGCTACTTTTAATACTCTACGTCAGTTTTCCAGTCCAGCTTGCTACGAACAGTACTGACATAACTCTTCAAATGAAGCTGGACAGGAACAAGTGGTTCTGAATGGTTCAAAATGGTCTGAAGTTGGGGCAGGGGAGGTTTAGATTAGATCCTGAGAAGAATGACTTTCCTGAGAGGGTGGTCGGGCCCTGGAACAGCCTGCCCAGGGAGGTGGTGGAGTCACCATCCCTGGAGGGATTTCAGAAACATGTAGACGTGGCACTTCAGGGCGTGCTCTAGTGCCCAAGATTGTGGATTCTTGGGAGGGGTGTGTATGTGTGTGTGTGTGTGGTTGGACTTGGTGATCTCAGAGGTCCTTTCCAACCATGAAGATTCTGTGATTTGCAAAGTAGCTGTGGAGCAAGGGCTGCTTAAGCATTTTGACAGCACTACTGAAATACTCATCAGGCTCAGATGGAAAAACCCATTAGCAGGTATGTGGAGCAACTGTCCCAAAAAGCGTGTTAAAGTCAGAATAACTCCAAACCAATCTGTCTTCAGTTTTCCACTGGGCTGGTATGCAGCATTATCTCTGTAAGACAAGCCAAGAGCTAGAATTTCACTGAACGATACAATTTGTCGTTAAAACATTCACAATTACTGCCTCAGAAGCTTCCAGCTGTACAGCAGCCAACTCTGCAACTGCATGTGTCCTCTTAGTCAAGTTAAAAACATCCAAATACACATTTATTTAAAAGCTTATATGAACCTGATGTGAGAAACCAAAATCTAGCTGCGTTTATTAGGAATATGGCAATATTGAATGAGAAAGGATGGGCAGTACCTTTCCTAAGGGATGGATAGTGAAGAGGCAAAATTTAACAACCGCCCCAATTTAAAGGAAGGTTCTGTCTCAAATCTGTGCGCTAAATAATTACAGCTCCCTTAAAGTTATAACCCAAACCTACAACGAAGCATCGGGCTCCCATGCCGTAGGCTGTAGTATAACAGCCACCTTGATGAAGTTGAGCTCTGAAGAACAAACTTCTCAACAGCAGCAAAAACATCCCTGGTTACCATCAAGACAGTTAGGCTTAGCAGAGTCTCCAGTTTTTTTGGCAAAAACTGCATGCTATTTCAGCCAAATGACAAGTGACAGAGACCATACTAATGCCAATAAAAAGAATACCGAAAATTCTGAATATGCCTTCCTCCTTTTTCTTCCCAGTCATGAGATTATTATTATTACTGGTAACGACAAAAATAAATTTAGATTCCTTTTATTAACCGTTCGGTCTTTCAATATTTATGGCCTGTAATTCACATTTTCCTTTTCTTACTTTATAAGGGACTTTGAGGGGGATTTTTTCCCTTTTAAGGAAGGCTGAAAGTCTGTCCCAGTCACACAACTCTGCTGATACATCAAGGGAAAAATAGCTCCACATCTTTACCAGTCTTCTGCTACATCAGAAAGACTAGTTATCTACATTTATTTATATAGCCATGATTTTCTGAAATACTAATTCTGGGCTAGAAGATGGAATACATTTCTCAATGAGCAAACTTATCTCAGATGAGGTTGTAAGGAGACATGATCATTTCACAAAATCACAGAACTGTCCAGGTGGGAAGGGACCTTTCAGATCATCTAGTCCAACCATCAACCTCACTCTGATCAAAACCATCATTAAACCAGGTCTCTAAGTACTAGGTCAACCCAGCTTTTAAATCCCTCCAACCAAATGCCTCAACCCCTGCCCTGGGCAGCCCAGTCCAATGGGCAAGAACCCTTTCTGGGGAAACGTTTGGGAGAAGAGACCAACCCCCCCCGACTACCCCCTCCTTTCACGGGGTTGGGGAGAGCCAGAAGGTCTCCCCTCAGCCTCCTTTTNNCACCAGCTCCATTGCCCTTCTCTGGACCCGCTCCAGCCCAAAACTGGACACAGCCCTCAAGATGGGGCCACCAGTGCCCAGGACAAGGGTACCATCACCTCATGAGTCCTCCTCACCACACTGTTCCTGAAACAGGCCAGGATGCTGGTGGCCTTAAAAATTACCTAGGAAACTCTTAGTTCTTATCAGCTTTTTATATTACTGCTTCTTTTCACCACCAACAAAACGAAGCAGAGGTAACTAGAAACCCACAGAATGCTATGGGGTTGGAAGGGACCTCTGGAGATCATCTAGTCCAATTCCCTGCCAAAGCAGGTCGCACAGGAACCATTAAGAAAAGGCTGTCCCCATCCTCCTGACACCCACCATTGACGTATTTATATGTGTTGATCAGTTCCCAGTCTCTTCTCCAGACTAAAAAGACACAAGTCCCTCAGCCTTTAATATTAAGGGAGATGCTCCAGGCCCCTCATCATCTTTGTAGCCCTACCCAGGGATTTACATTCTCTTACTTCCATCATTGTACTTTTACAGTCATCGGCTTCACTGAAATAAAGAGTAAGTAGCCCAATTAATAAAGCCAACTATAAATAAAGCATAGGCCTCTTCCTCTGTGACAGTTACATAAGAAGCCGGAGCCTGGCTTTCCAGAGGCTGTGCACTAAAACTTAATTACACACTCAAATTATAACGGAAGAGCTGCCCCTAACACGAGTTCCAAAGAAAACCTCAGAGCAGCCTTACGCTGAGCACGACAGTACTTCTAACGAACGCTGCCTGCCCCTTTGGGGAAAATAAGAGAATAAAGCTCGAATTAACAAAATTCATCAATTTCTAGCACAGCTGCACCACAGCGTGAACAGAGGCACCACTCAGCCTGGGCTCACTGATGCAGGGCTGTCCCTGGCTGTGTTAACCCACAGGCAGCTGGGAGAGAAGACAGAAGGGCTCCTCGCAGAGCAGCAGAAGCCACCCCATGGGTATGTCACATCCCCTCCGAGTCTCAGTGCCAGTCTCTGGGCTGCAGCACCAGAGCCAGCCCTTCTCACCTTATTTCACAACACGACTGTGCTCTCGGGTTGTAGCTCTGTGATGCTCCCAGGCCAATGGGATGTTACCCCAATAAAAGGGTTTTTTCTGCATCCACTCAGGCCCCGCTTCCTCAAGTCCCAAACTGAGCAGAAAAAACTAACTCTGGGAAACAAAATTGGGTACTTTGCCACCAAGTGAACAAGCTGGGGTGGCTTCATGAGGCATCCAGACACCAGAACCAGTTCCAGGAAGGCGGTGGGACTGGGCTGGAGAGCAGGATTAGCACACAAGGCATGGGAGAAGAGGGCAGGGAGCTGGAGCATCTCTCAGCAGCACCAAGCCAGGAGGGACCTCTCAGCTGTATGAGAGTCACAGCCCCATTCAAGCAAGGCTGGCTCAGCAGCAGTAACTCAAAAGAGGATAAGATAACTCCACAGTGAAAATATACCTTCAAGGTATCTTTACAATATATATTGCCTTCTAAAAGTGGGGCAAAGAAGTTTCTGCCCTTCCCTGAAATTTCTGGCTGCTCATTCCTCCTCTCCTACCACCCCACTGCATAATGCTAATGCAATCATCTGAATAGGCCCACCTATGGACACTGAGATGATCAGTTAGAAATACCACTGGGGAAAAAAAACCAGCAGGTACTGGGGCAGGGGAAAGGAGGGAAAAGGGACTTTTTGGTTTGAAGCATTTGAGTGATGTGACCAGCAG
This sequence comes from Scolopax mira, assembly GCA_004320125.1. Taxonomy (NCBI): domain Eukaryota; kingdom Metazoa; phylum Chordata; class Aves; order Charadriiformes; family Scolopacidae; genus Scolopax; species Scolopax mira. Next base: position 45,436 of record BJBW01004389.1, read on the forward strand.
CACAGCCCACAAGGTCACCATGCTGAGGGCACACAGCCCAGGGAGGGACCAACTGGCAAAGAAGCCTTCAGCTGGCTTTACCTGTTCAGTGAGCATCTTGTGGGACCTCTTATTAATGGTTTTGCACAGGGTCCAAGCAACATCAGGAATAGAGAACATAAGAGAAAACTGACTGGCTCCAGTTGCTTTTCCTTGACAGCTCAGGGCACTCAAATGCCTGGTTGTCCTTGTCCCACTCTTTCCTCCATACATTATCCTTCTTCACCTCCCCCAAAAACACCCTGAAGTCAGATGAGAAAGAAAAGCAGCAGCAGCACCACCACATCAGGCTTAGGCTGCCGAGTCTGTGTATGTATTTGGATTTGCTCTTTTCATTAAATCTCAAGTTCTGTTAAATATGCGCTCACCAGCCAGTGATGCACAGCACAAAAGCAGAAGGGAACGTGTAGCACGGCACAGATGTCCTTGCTCTACAAGTGCCTTGGCAAAGCCAGACTTGGAAAAACCTGACCTGCAGACCCCCTCGAAAGCTGCAGAACGTCTAGGCTGCTCAACACAGCAGAGACTGAAGCGAGTGCTGGGAGTTCATCAACGTGTGAAGCTGCTGGAAACTCTTACCGCCTCAGTCTTTGCTCCGCGCCAAAACCAGACAGAGTTTCTCCCCACGGGCAGAAACACTGATAAATAGATTAGACAGGTGGATCGATCAACGCGTCCTAAAATCTCTGAAATCCCTCCAAATCCAAGTCACTTCAAAAGAAAAAAAAAGAAAAAGCGAAAGGCAATAGACTCTGCTCACATGTCTAGTCTGCAAGCCCGCTGTGTGGTTTGAAAACATACCCTCAGCCAGGAGTTGCTACGAGGGTGTAATTTGCTAAGCAGTTCTTTTAACAGCAGTGCTGGCTTTAGGAGTTTCCCTCCCAAATAGTTATTTTTAATCCAGCCCAGCCTGCTACAGCTGGGCCCGTCCCACAGCTCCGGAGCAGTAGCATGGACCCGTCAGAAGGGTGAGGAGGGCACTTGCTTTAGTCTTGATGCAGCTAAAAGAAATGCTTGTAAAAAAATGTGAATGCTCCCCATCTGTTTCAATAGAAAATAAAGTGCTTTAGTTTAAATCTCTTCCGCAGAAAAGTAAGTTAAACCATTTCACTTAAATAAATTCACGACGAAATAAACTCCAGAGGCAGTGACTTTTAGTTTGCTTATGTCCTGATCTTCCTAGGCATGTGTTAGCCTGCCCATTCAGTATATTTTTTTAATTAGTACAGTAACTGTGTGCATATGTTTGCATCAACTTAATCCTGCCTTTGGTTTATTAAATTAATTAAATTTAAATCTGGTCCCTGAACAACAAGCATTATATCAATAAAAGACAAGGTAGACAAATTTGCTAGCTTGAAGCATTTTTTTTTTTTTTTTTAAGTGGCATAATACGTGCCACAGAGCACATCACTGCAAAAAAATAAAGGCTATAACCCTGAAATACTGAAGATGAAACCACGAGCTGTCGGAAATCCAGTATGTAGCTAGAGTTAGGCAATAGGGATTCAAATCTAATAAACCACTGAGTATGTAACAGAGAGGCATCAGTGCGAGTGTGCTTTCACATTTCCCATTCTAGGACCTACCAGATTCTAAAATGTACTTCATTTTGCTGTGGAAAATCCCCTGTATATCTTGCATAGGACCATCAGAGACAATTTGTGTTCCATTTCAAACCCACTTACTACTTTTGCTTTACCCTCTAACACTATTTACTTTCTTGAATCCAAGGGAACAGGAGCACATTTGAGACAGGATTTGGACTGATTTCAGCCATTGATTTTTGAAGTCTGGTCCATGAGACTGAATACCCCCAGTGACTAAGAAAGCTACTTTCCGAGCACTTTCTGTCTCTCAGGAAAAAGAATGGTGTGGATATTTGTGATTTCAGGTGTAGCAGAGGTTGATGCCGACTGCAAAGCACTGTAGCTCTTACTTAAAAGCACAAGTTTGAGGTAGTAACTGTTAGAACATAATTTAATAATACAACAAACCACTCAATACTTTCCTGTAGTACCCTCCAATAAGCCAATACACACTTATTCAAGACCATGGTCCTGAATTTCACCACTGATGAAAACTAGTAAAGTGTTCTAGTAAAGAATAAACTATTCTCAGAGGACAGCTTTCGAGTTCATGTCAGAAAGCCATTATCCTTTGAAAAATCCCAGACAGAATTAAAACAATAAAAAAGAAAGTAAGTGCGAGCTTGGGTTTGCTCTGCATATTCTCAGCAACACAAAATTTAAAACACAGTTCTCATATTATATCACTTAAATATCAGCCTTTAAATATATTATCGATGATTTATCTGAATTCCAATGGGTAGAGAAGAAACTAGGACCAGTCTCACAAAACGTCTGTGGCAGAGAGAGGTTACTTGTGACTTCCTACTTTGCTCACCCCCAGTCCCCACCAGCCCATTGCTAGGGGAAATTAAAAAAAACACAAAACTATTTGCATTGATAATGTATAACACTACCCTAGCAGCCTGGAACTCTTCAGATCTTCTGTTTTATATAATCTTAAAAGCTGTACAAAGAAATACTTCAGGCACTCGGGGAATGAGGGTGAAAACACACCATAGGGGAGGAAAGTCAGAGTTTAAGCAGAATACTTACTCTGTGCCACTTTCAACCATTTGTGTTAGGAGGGAAATGCCATCTAGGTTTATAAATTCTTGGGCAAAGGTAATATCTCGTGAGTAGTTGGCTAAGTCTTTCAGTGCTTCTAACTTCGCATCCATACTAGAAGACTGGATCCTCTCATGGAGCTGCTGTGCATTTTGGGCCTGAGAGAGAAACAAAACCGAAACAACACAAAAGCTTTCATTACAATGGCAATAATGAATAAAACATTAGGGCAAGCAGGAACCATGGCCAAATTTAATATTAACGATATTTGACGCTTGCATGCTCAGAAATTATTAAGCAGCTCACATGCATATTACTTTAGTAAAAGTATATTATGCATATATTATGCATAATGACTCCATTATGACTTATCATTCTTTGGATTGTTGCAGAATCGTAAGATGGATAGATATCCTGTCATCTGAAGCAAGATGTAAGCATCATGAAAGAAGGCCTTTGGCTTTAAGAGCTTATGTGCCATATCAATAAAAGTAGAAAAGAAGAGAAAAGAAAGGGAATCAGACCATCTCAGCAAAGCTTACTCCGTTCACACACTTCTTGTGACCTTTAACAACAAAGACTATATATTGGCCTAATCAGGTTGTATCAGCACAGACCAGCTTCAGGGCCCCTGCTCCTTCCTCCCCCTCTTCCTTTTGTTCATAATCAATTCAAAAACTCACATGTTTTCTTTACATGGAGCACAGGAATAATTACTTCCCATGTCATACAATGATATTATCACTGGTACATCTTTATGCCAGTTCAATATCCACACGTATTCCGTTATTCTGCCCATTAATGCTTCAAATACAGGATAAGACAGTGAAATCTGCAATGAATACTGATGATAAAAAAGCTAAAGGGATATTTAAATAATGCAGACTAAATCCTCTCTCTCTTTAGCCATACAAACACATTTAATATACATCTCACGTTTTCACTTTGATGCCTCCGCTTACCTGAACACAATACCCAAAAGCCCACTAACAGCTAGTGAGCCAACACTTTGCTGCGAAAAATAATCCTCCTCACTATATACAGACACTTGCAAAATTCAATTTCCTAAAACCTGCTCCTGACATGCTCCGAATGAGGGGTGAATGAGAAGCTGTGTGTCACTAGGAAATCAAATTAATGGTAAATTCTGCTGAGAGTCATTTTCTCTGAGATTATGCTTATTCTTTCTCAGTCGGAGAAGAAAAATAAAGATGAAGAGGCTGTGCCAAGTGACAATTCCTTTTCATTTCAAGTAATGAATATACTCTTCACAGAGATGGTCATCTCTGCAGAGCAAGATTCGGAGACAGAAGACATTTTTAGTTTAAGTCAACATTTAAACAGGGAACACAGCAAAAACCACCACTGTGTTGTTATAGATAGAGCTTCCTATTTACATAACTCTGATTCCCTCACAACATTAATAAATTAAAGGTCCCAGTATGTTCCAAGATCAGCAAGGTTTGTTACTTCCCACTTTTATAAAGAAAAATTAATGCATTGTCTCCAATCAGCTTTTGACAGCTGTGGTGAGGAGTGTGTGCAGTGGGAAATATCTTCTAGTTAGTAGCGATTGCAGATAATATCTTCAGTTAAGACAGCATTGAAAAAAACAGAATATCACAGAATGCTATGGGGTTGGAAGGGACCTCTGGAGATCATCTAGTCCAAGCCCCTGCCAAAGCAGGGCCACCCAGAGCAGGTCCCACAGGAATGTGTCCAGGTGGGGCTTGAATGTCTCCAGGGAGACTCCATCACCTCTCTGGGCAGCCTCTGCCAGGGCTCTGCCACCCTCCAAGTGAAGAAGTTCCTCCTCATGTTTAGATGGAACTTCTTATGCTCAAGTTTGTGCCCATTTCCTCTTGTCCTGTCACTGGGCACCACTGAAAAAAAGATGGTCCCATCTTCCTGACACTCTCCCTTTAAGTATTTATAGGTGTTGATCAGATCCCCCCTCAGCCTTCTCTTCTCCCACAAGCCTCCCAGTTCTTGTTGCCATAGCACTTGTACGTGCTTATGGAATGTACAGCTCACTCACGACTGCATTAAAAAATGAAACCCAGATGAAATATACTCCGAGTGCTTACCAGGGAGCTATTTTAATGATTTACATTCCACTGGTGGATGGACAGAGCACAGCTAATTAAAGCAGCAGCAGCAAGATCTTGCTGCCATGTCTCTCCTCTTATCAAAATATCACTCAGGTAAGAATAAATAAATAAAACCTGCCCAACTGGGAGCTGTTACGAGGGAATTAACAGAAACACGGCCATTGAACTAAAGGAAAGACACATTAACTGCTCTCCTGTTTAGAAAGGAAGGAAGACAGGAAGCTTGTAAAACTTGTGTGCTGTTGGGAGTCCCAGCGTTTCAAAAGGCTGTCAGGAGGCATAAGCTGCATGTCTAGTCTTAAGTGCCTTGCTCCAAGGACAGACAGAAAGGTGGCCCTTAGGGAGTAGCAGCGCTTAAAAGGAGCCACTTGATGAGGTTGTCAGCTTAAAAAGAAAACTAACGACCTAAATCCAAGATATGACTTGCTTAGAGACTCAAATCGCCATTTGGAGGTCAGGAATCCCAAGATCATCCTACCAAGGGATTCTACTGATCAAGTGATCATCATTTCTTTGCCATCAAATACTTTGAGCAAACTTTGAAAGCAACTTATTACCCAGGCTTTCTGCCCAGAATACAAAATGCAGTCAGCCAGGGCAGGAGGGGGGACACAGAGACCAAACATTAACGTGCTATGGACGAAAGCTGAACCATTCATTTGTTATCCTGCTTTGCCATCATGTAATCGGTTCTCTCCTTTATCCTTTACAAAAAGTAAATAAAAATAAAATACGAGTATTTGGGTCTTCCCAGTGGAGAAATTAAGTCCCATTATTCAACTTTCTGCTAGCAAAAAGCACATAGAGACCATCAGTAACTACCAAATTATGTGTACTAACTATACAGGTGAATTTACGTGGTATAATTGGAATCACTCAGTGCTAAAACTGCTGGTTTTACCTGGCTTTTTACTGCCTCTTCTTCACCTACAACTGCATCTACATCAGAAAGCCAGGGAGGAGTGGACAGGTTGCATAAGATTCATTATATGCAAAGCAGATTCAACAGACCCAGTCAGGCTGAGTAGCCTCTGATGCCAGGTAAGCAATGAGATTACATTTTAATTAGAGAAGACATTAATTGTTAACATTTTTACATTAACACTGAAGCACAGTTTCTACATCCAAAGCCATCTACAGATGAAATACAGAGTCCTACACTATCGCTATCCAATATTCAGGAGGCAGAAGCAGAGGAAAAGGGAGATGACCATGCCCAGAACCATGTACTAAGTCAACAATAAAAGCCTTTCAGCTGCACAGCCATATGTATTATGTAAATATGCCTGAAATAAGCTTATGCAATCAGTGACCGCTTATGAATGTTTGAGAAGCAATTTTCCCTCTTGCTGCATTTGAAACAATCCTTTTTCCTTACTATTCTGAAGAATAAGCCTTTGGAAACCTGAAAACATAAGATTAAACATTTATTTACCTATAAAAAAATAACAACCAACTCCACTTCCCAAATCTTCCTCTTGTATGATGAGCAGGCCAATATAAACGTGGCCCATTGACTTCCATGCTCTGTGCTCCTAGTGCAGGGCTCAATAATAACCAATTCACCACTACACAATAATTACTATCGTAGGCTGGACCTGCAAATATGCATTTGCTGAACTTCAAGAACATTCATAAAATCATCGAATTGTTAGAGTTGGAAGGGACCTTAAACATTAAGGCAGTTGAGCATGTATTAAAGCAATTGTAGATTAAAGCTCATAGACCAGATCCACAAACTTTTACTCAAAGATAGAGGATTCAGATGCTTAAGTAGAAATAGGTTAAAAAAACTCCATGCTTCCTTGGCCGTGTAGATTGCATAAATAAAAAATCCATGTTGCTCTCAGCTGTGAAAGCATTCAGGGAAAACACTACGATGACTATTAATGAACACACCTATTTACATAATTGCTCATGCTAGAAATGCTAATACAGCTGCCTACAAACAACTTAAAGGTTTGAGAACTCAACCAAATCTCCAACCACGAGATTGAAGAAAAACATCTACAAAATCATTTACATCTGCCAGTCTTTTTTCAGTGGTGCCCAGGGACAGGACAAGAGGGAACAAGCACAAATCTGAACATAAGTTCCGTCTAAACATGAGGAGGAACTTCTTTGCTGTGAGGGTGGCAGAGCCCTGGCAGAGGCTGCCCAGAGAGGTGGTGGAGTCTCCTTGTCTGGACATTCAAACCCCCACTGGACACATTCCTGTGGGACCTGCTCTGGGTGGCCCTGCTTTGGCTGGGGGTTGGACTAGATGATCTCCAGAGGTCCCTTCCAACCCCATAGCATTCTGTGAGAAGGAAATGATGAGGCACTATAAATACTACATTATAAAAGGCTACCTACTGACTCAACTTTAAAGATACACAGCTCATAAGCAAGATGTATTTTTTTTAAGTGCCCAAGAAGCTACTTTCAAATAAAAGCACTCAAATAGTCAGTTCTGTTTGAAAAAATATTAAATAAAATAAATAAGTAAATAAAGAGGTTGTTCCTTCGTCTTCATTTTCCCTGCGCTTTAGCATCCTTCCAAAATGCTTGGTGATTTGAATGAGGATTTGCAGGATCTGATGAAAGGAATCCTGGAGCTGAAGGCACGCAAAGCCTGGACCCTACTCGCAGGGCACAACCTTCCTTCTGCAACAGTCTCATGGCTCGAGAGCAATTACAGCTCATTTAGACACCTTCCCACCATCCCCTGGAATACAGGTATCACAAAATAGACAACAGCAATCTGGCATTTCCACTGCCACGTGCGTTCAAATAAAAAGAAATGTTGCATAAGAAACTTTTGATGAGTCCCTTCAGAAATGCAAATGGACAAAAGGGGGAAAACAGGTCATGGAAAAGTGCAAAAAACCACACAAGGGCACAAAGAATTACTGAGAAAGACGATAAGAGAGGTTAAAAATAAGTAAGAAAGATGATATAGGAACAAAGATAATATGAGAGAAATTCAATCTGTACTCGAGTTACCTAGGAAACAGAGTGGCTGTGTGGTGAGTGGTTTATAGAGGGAAAAAATTAGCATTGTTTAGAAAAAAACAGCCTTTCAGAGAATGGCACAAACTTAGCAAACAGACCTACAGAAACAAAGAGGCAGCTCAAATTCCCACCAGGCCTAACGGCTGGGGTTTGCAAAGTTTTAGCTCAAAGTAGTTTAAAACAGACACGTCGTAAATCTCCGAAGGGAAGCATTTATAATGGGTTTAGCAGCACAGCAGAGCTGCAGCTTAGCCCTCTCAATATTAGCAGTGATTTTCCAGAAAAAGATCCCCAAACATGCACACAAAATAACACAAATCTGAGATTAAAGGAGAGAAAGTATTTAAATTTGGGGAGCTAGATTTAAAATCCTAATTTTAAAAAGCCAACCCAAAAATGCTGTTTTACTAGTTCTAGGTAAAACTACCTTTTTTCCCTGCTCCCTTCTTTTAAATAGTACCAGTTCGGGGTACAGCAGCAATACACAGTGTCAGGGTAATGACAACAGAACTCAAAAAGATCCTATCTCATCCTTCTCACCCAATTTTCAGTGACTCACAGCACCGCAGCTGTGAATGGGTATAACCAGGTTACTGGCTGTCATGGTAATGAGCTGCATTAAAATCAAGCACCAGAGAATCATTTTCAATTCATGCAGCCCTCAGAACTGGTCAAAACTATTCCTCTCAACTCTTCAAGGAAAAAAAGTTTCCTCCAAAGGCTTGTGAAGTTCAAGAAAGCTTTTTTTTTTCGTCCACAATAGCCAGGAAACAGGCAGCTCAGGACTCTCTGGAACTACATGGACATATACCAGACACGATCTATAAGTGGGCCTTCTTAATTTCTTTCAATCTCCCTCTCCTGTTTTTTTTAATTCCTCATCCTCTTCAAAAAGCATTTTTGGTATGATTTTCTTTTTTTTTTTTCTGGGAGAAAGGGGAAATAGCTTCAGCTTTAACGTAGGATAGATTTAAAAGATTTGAGGACCTTAATACTTTCACAGGATGGGAAAAACATTTCCCACCCAGATCTAACAGGTAGGAAAGCATCTTTCCCATTTTCCAGAAGTATATCACAGGGTCTGCTCTTCATATTATCTCCTCCAACTACTGTTGCTCTCATATAGAATATCAGAGGAAAAATGGAAACAGATGGCCTGTTAGTTTTCCAGGGCAAATGACAAGCGTTGTGTGGGTCATCAGTCTAAAAACCACAGCTTGGAAGTCTTTAATCTAAGTATTTTAGGTATCTCCACGATGACCACTTTGAGAGTACCTTAAAATCAAAGATACTATTGTAGGGTGGGAACACGCAGAACTTAATTTTATGTCTGTTTTAAGAACACAAATACTCTCTAATCTGACAAAAAACAATCCAGCCCTTCAAAACCTCTTTCCAAGCCACCTCCCTGATTCTGGAAAAAAGCCAGCAAAAACTTTCTAAAAGCATCAGAAAAACTGAAAATAAGCACTGGTCCAGAGATAAACATCAATACTGAAGATGGATGAGTCCTAACTGCAGGCCAGTGACTGGCCTGATTGGTCCATAACTTGGTATTTTACAGTTAGTGTGGCTTCTAGAGAGAAGTCTTCACATTTTATGGCAGTAACTGACTCCACTCTTTCCAGGTTCAACAGAAGCCAAAAGTTAAACCCCCACAGCTTGGTCCTACCTGTTAAAAGGAGCTGCAACCCAGGGTGGCAGTTTGGCTGTAAGAATGCTTCGACTCTGCAGATGGCTAAAAGACCACCATGAAGAGGTAAACCATTTTAATGGCACGCTACATTTGTCAGCAAGGAAATGGGATTGCTGCTCCCTCAGACATACATCTTCTGGGACAAATAGTGGCTTTCAGCATGTGGCAACAGTACAGCTCAACTCAGCAGGAAAACAGGCCATTACGAGGCAATCAGCAACTCTGCCGGGCTTTTTGAGGAGCTGGTTTTTTAAAAACTAAAGCCAGTAAAATCTCAACATTACAGTTGCTGCTCACTCAGTGGAAAGAGAGCAGGAAAGCTCTGACCCGAGCTGCCCAGCAGAGGCAACTCCCAGCCATTTTTCCTGGCTCTGAGCTCTGGGGCAGAAAAGGAGCACTTGAGCGAGGCTGCAATGCCAGCAGGGACACAGAAGTACCTTGGACATGAAAGCTGTTCCTAGTGGAAGCAAAGGAAGAGGGAAAAAAAAAAAAAACCAAACCACCTGGTTGTGCCAACCCCACGTCACTCAGAGATACCACCCCTGGCCCCAAAACTCAAGAACAGAGAACACATACAGTCCTCTTGTGAGCACATCATCATCCCCCTTAGCAGGGGGATGGTGGGATACAGCGTGACCAAGGCTTAAACATACACACATCACTTCACAAGGATTTACTAATAACATCTTCACTTCGAAGGGAGAGAAGAACAAAAGGACAACTCACTGGAGACGTCGTTAATCGAAGGATGGCTCCGTTTTTTATTTCATTACGGTTCTGAAAGAGAAAAATCCAAAAGGTTTTATTTAAGACTTACATCAAAAAAGATGAAACGTGCATCGAGCAGAACACCACATTAAACCAGCAACAGTACTTTCCCCTGTGTGCATGCAAAAGCTTCCCTCTCTCTTAGGGGAACTAACATCTATACAGCATTTTCTCCGCCAAGGCATAACAACATTAGCTTCCAGACATAGATGGCTGTTCACATGATATTTCACAAATCCAAACTCTTACAAGAGTGACTTCATGTTTTTCAAAGTTTAGCTTCCACTGGCAACTTCTAAATACTACTTTGAAATATACTGTCCACGGTGCCTGGCACTGGTATTGTGCTACATAGTTGAGGAGTTGGTAAGTTTGCTGAAACCTGTCATTAAGCATCTGCAGGATTTAAAACTCATCCCACTGGCTCTACCATTTTCTATAACAAGAACATGCTGACTTAAACCACTGGAGTCAACCCGCTGAGCTCTGCCACCACGACTTTGCATTCTCCCTCAAAGTAAAAAAAAAAAACAAAACAAAACATTACTGTTAGCAGTAAGTAAAGTTCAAACACGGTGTAAGTCATTCTCCTCACCCGGCTGGCAGAAAGAGGGAGTGTTAAACACGTTCTTTTGATTAAGCTCACATTAATCACAAAACCACGGAATTGTCAGAGTTGGAAGGGACCTTCTAGAGACCATCCAATGCAAATCCCCTGCCAAAGCAGGGTTGCCCAAAGCACATCACTTAGGATGGCATCCAGGTGGGGTTTGAAGATATTAAACTGATAAGAACAGATACTACACTAGATCTCCAGAGAAGGGGACTCCACACCTTCCCTGGGCAGCCTCTGCCAGGGCTCTGCCACCCTCACCCCAAAGAAGTTCTTCCTCACATTGGAGTGGAAC
>BJBW01004390.1:0-10447 GCA_004320125.1 Scolopax mira
GCTCCGAAACCGGTTTGGCTGAGTGCTCCCCTACATTCCTGAAAGTCAATGTATTCAATAAACTCATATACTGACAAGTCAATAAAGGTTGCCATAGATAAAGTTCGATATTCTTCACATTTGGTTGTGTCTAGATGAATTTCTGAAGGATTCCCAGCATTACATATGATGATCTTGGAGAGTTTCTATTGCACAAAGTCCTTTATCAACTGATGAACTGGAGAAATAATATAGTACTGCTCTCCAGAATTCAGAGAAGAAAACATATTTAAATGAGCAAAGCTGTTGCAAGTTCAAAAGACAGAATATTTTAAAGCATCAAGTTATGAGCAAACATTAAAAGGCAGAATCAACTTTAATAACTGAGAATCATTTTTACGATAGCTATAGCTTGCTATGAAACCTATTCTACACATTCACTTAAATCATGATGGTTTTTGTGGTAATTCTCAGTTGTGCTAAGAATATCTTTGCAATGATAAGAAAAGGAAGCAATAAATAGACAGACAATAGTTCTGCTCTAGACATTTGCCATGAAAAAGTTGTGAATCATTTGTAATTTATATTCAAATTAAGATCTGAAAAGGAAATTTCTGAAATTAAGGTCAGTGAAAGGCACATGGTTATTACATATTTTCAGACACTGTTTCAGAAAAGCACAGTACATTACTGCAAACTTTATGGAGCAAGCATATTACCAATTTGGCCATTTTTCCTAGGAGGACTGTTGGACCTGAAGGGGGAATGTCTGCGAACATGTTAGACTGGAAACCAGGAAACCTAATACCTCTTTCTATGTTTACCTAGAGAGAAGTAATAAGCATTTCAGTTGTATATATTTTTAAGTCTCAGACTGAGCTGTTCAATACGTCTGCTTGTCTGCCACATGATCTCAGCAACAACTAAAGGCCTTGAGTATGTTCGTGTCTGATACTAGAGGTTTCTGGCACCTAGGACTGTACTTATGGCATGATCAGGAACATGTTTATACTCAGCAAATAAATATTACAGATCATGGATCCCCTGTGCATTTGAGCCTCGGTTTCCTTCAAATGGTTTGTGCAGATGAGCAGTTCCACTGAGTTCAGCAGGGATCTGCTCATCCTTCCTCGAAACACCTGGACTTGTAGGTAGCTCTAAATTTATGAGGGTGGACTTATTTGTGTTTATTTCATTCTACAGAGAAATAGTATCTGGCTGAGGGAGTGAAGTGGCAGTTCTTTTATTTACTAAAATAATGACAGTGAAAACAAAAAGGATGGGAAGGCATGTTTTTAAAACAGTTTTTAATAGGAAATATTTTCACGATTCCGTGCATTCTATGTCTGCTTTGTACCGAAGAAAAAAAAAAAAAAAAAAAAAAAAAAGAAAAATATGACCCTTTCATTCTTCAGTGGAAAAGCAGCTGTTCTGGCCTGTCAAGCACAAGTTGGAAGGCTACATATGATGACTCTTATGATAACAATGTCTAACATTACGAAAGCATCCTTTCCCATAAAGATTCCAGTAACTGTTGATCCTGATTTTTCTGCTGCCTAGTAGGTAGGAATCTAGGAATCTGTGCAAAATTTGATAGTATTTTACCTATGTGAAAGAAAAATTTCCATGATCATATGCTATATCGTTAAACATTTTTTTTCTCAAGGCCCAAAGCCAATTTTATGGCTTATCATTTTTTTTCGTGCAATACCAGCTGCCCAAAATAGATGGTCAGATTATTTCCAGTTCTTTCACCTCCTCAGAGGTTTGTTATTTCTCCACACCGGCAATACAAGAACATCCTATTTTCTACCTCCTGCAATCCTGATACTCTGTATAGTTTATACTGTTTACAATTGATTTCCCACTGATAACTCCCATATGATGCAGTGAGCTGCCAGCCATGTACACTGTAGATGCCTGATGAACCTCAGCTGCTCTGTCAGGCTCAAGCAGCTTGCAGACCATAGAAGTCTTTGCCCAGAGGAAACAAAAACCAAAACCAAACCCAAAACACAACAAACTTTCCCAATTCACTTTATCTTTACTTGGTTATCATCTTCTTGTGCATCATTCACAAACTCTTTTTCCCCCCTTCTTTATTCAAAGAAATCACCCAAGAAAACATTTCCAAGTGCAATTACTTATTCAACTGGATTCAGAAGTGAAAAAAAAAAAAAAAAAACATTAAAGAACAGAGAAAGTTAAGGTTAATACTGAGAAGATTAACAAGTTTCCTGATGAAAAAAAAAAAGAGGCCAACGAAATAATTCAGTTGCTTGTTCTTATTCTGTCTTCTCCAGACATCCTGACCAGCTAATTTCATAATTCTCTCCCTCAGTTCTCTTTTTTGTTACAGGGACAGCGGTATACTCTTTTGCCCATTGCTTGCCTTGTAGAGAAAATATAGAAAATATATGATAAGAATTACAAGGTTTGTAGTGTTGCAAAATAGGCAGTTACCATTAGCTTTAAACAGGCAATAAGAAAATATAACCTTTTTTCCTAATAACTTTTTTTTTAAAAGTGTAACGTTATGGGGTAAGGGTTTCTTCAAAAAATAACTGACTTCTTTTATAGAAAAAAAAACCAGTTTTCAAAATCGTAATTTAGCTTTATGCAAAAAAAAACCACAATAGAATTTTTATCTAATATAGGAAAAGATTTCTTTGTCTTAAGAATTATTTTAATTTAAAAATTCTATTTTCATAAAGACATATCATGGAAGGAGGAAAATTTCAGCCATCCCTGTACAAATTATTAATACTGTTAGTGAGTTTGCTAAATTACTAAGATATGAGGACTAGAGGAGCATAGTATTACTCAAATCTGAGAAGCATGATATGACTTAAATCTGAAAAATTACTAGCAAAATCAAACTCAATCAATATTCAATTGTTAATATGCAATGAAATTACAAATATCATAAAGTTAAGCACAGACTTAAAACCTTTGCTAAATTCTGATTGGAGTCTAATCTCGAATAGCAGCAAAAAATTGTCTTCACATTTTGTGCGTAGAACAGGAGACACCTGAAGGTAGCAGGTAGGTTGATTAGTATATGAAATAACAGTCTATTAAAATGTAAATTAAATAAATGCTACTGCCTGGAAAATAAATGAGTTTTTAGCAACTGTCATCAGACCTAAATTCCACCTTCAGCCTCTCTGTGCTCTCGTCAGCTGGATTCCAGCCCAGATGAAGTGGGCAGGAGAGCACAGGAACCTAATGAGAATAAATGGGAATTAGTTTAGCACTCTCACACAGCTAAATTATCCGAAGATTAGTTACCTGTTTGGAGTAGACGACCCGAGGATTTATTCAGCAGAGGAGCGTGCAGGCAGAATTCCAGCATTTTAACCAAACAGGTCTTTGCCATGGACTTAATAGAAAATAATTTGACTTGCATTAGGATTCTCCTCAGCAATGCTTCAAAGTCTAGTGTCTCCCAGATTGTAGGCTGCACAAGAAAACATCGGAGTGGTCTTAGTGTGTGAATCACAGCCTCTCTGTCCCTTTCACCTTTGTTTTTAAATACCCACTGCTATGGCTGAGCAAAGCTTTGGGTGCAGCTCTCACAAGATGGAAAAACAGCAACTTTTTAGCACTGAAAGTTCAGAGCAGGATTGGAGATGTGTGCTGAGCACTGTGCTCTGTCCAGATCTTTAGGGGGAGAAGGTATTTCAGGGGTTATTAAAAAAACCCTCCTACAGCTGTTCCTGAGATAGGAAAGATCAGTGGGCTGGCAAGGAGTAGCAGAGCAGTCATATTTACACTTAGAGAATACAGATCCCACCATGCCAGCGGCACCAAGAGGTCACAGAAAGTGGTGGCTGTCCTTCTCTCTCCAGGAGGCTGTAGTGCTGTCTGGACAGGCACTAGTCAATGTGGTACCTTAAGAAGTGCTGCAGGATGAGGTTGTGAGAAAGCACTAGATGCCTGTCAAGTCCCATCACCTCAATCCATTCAAACACCAAATGCGGGTGTATGTGTGGCACAGGGGAACATACTGAAAATGTGGGTTACAGTCCTGGGAAATAGATTACAGACCTCCTGGTGGACTGCAGAGCTCCACTGACTTCTAACTTTTGGGCATGTATGTGCAACTTCTTTATATTAATAGTTTCAGCCTCATTACTTAGAATACATGCCCAAGATCTCATGTAGAAGTTTATATGTGTCTGAGTAAAGAACTGTCGATTCAGCCCTTGGTGTAGCTCTTAATTCTTCTGTCTTCTGCCAGAGACCAGAGACACTGCTAATCTGGAGTGAGCATGAAGAGAATTATACCTTTCCAAAAGACCATGAGGCTATATGTTTCCCCTAGAGAAACATATCTCTAATAAGTGTAACCTCATTTGATAACTAACATAAACTGATTTTCTCTTAATAGTGCATCTTCCAGCATGATTAATATGTCTAAGTGGTGAAACAAAGGCTCTTCTGATTCATTGAAATACAACATAAGCACAGGGCAAAGCTCTTTGTATCTGTAAATTGCAACCCTTGGCACTCATTAGGGAAAATAGTTTCCTGTTTGCTTTGAGGTAACCTAATGCAGTGGGAAAGTGGCTGAGAAAGCAGGCCTCTCTCTGCTGAAAACCACTGAGTTTTACCCTCAAGAGCACAGAAATAGCAGTTGCCAGAAAGCCGAATAATGATGATTTTTTTGACAGAGAAAGAAAAAGCACAGAGTGCAACACACTATCATTCTTACTCTTCCAGAAAAATGTCACAGAAGATGAATTGTCCAGGTGTTAGAGTGTAATCATGCGACTTGGGAGATGGGCATTTATTTTTGTACAACACCACAGGCTTCTTGGGTGACTTTAGGAAAAACTTTCTATGAATAGTATTTTGCAGATTATTTAAATACTTGATAATGTCTGCACTCTGCACTTTGGATCGCTAAATTCAGTGTCCTAAAAGCACCAGAGGTGGTTGCTTCTCTTCACTGGTTTACAGGGAATTTCTGACTTTGAGCTTTTGAGTGGCATCTAAGTTAGAACCTTACAGTAACTGAAGATAAATGGTGGGAAGATTCCCCTTAGGGTTAAAAATCCATAAAAGAACTTCAGTTGCTAGTTCATTTGTCTCTAAACTAAGTAATCATAACAGACAACCTACAAAGAGCAGTAACTCAAGAATGTAAGAAAAGCACTAGAAGTTTTAATTCTACAGAGACACAGATAGGGGATCTTACGCTTGCCACTGATGCATAATTTTGCATGCAGCTTGTCCTCAACCCAAATTCTGACTAGTTGGAGCTTCCAAGTCCCTTTTGAAGTCATCCTCTGAAAATGAAATAAACAATAATATAAAAAAAACCCAACAACAAAAACGGTATTAACAAGAAGAACACAAGATTGATATAATTAAAATCAAACCAGCATTAGTGAGCCTTATCCAAAGCAGATCTAATTCAAAGAAAGATAAGACTTTGGCTGGCTACCAGCCAATAGAAATAGATTCCTTGTGGAGAAGCAGCATGAGGCTTGAGTCAACGGAAAACAATAAGCCATTATTTCACCCCATGTGTACAGGTGAGATTAATTAATCTTTTTCTTTCTTTTTCAAAAGAGTGAGATTGCTTATTGTATAAACTTCTCATATAACACTGTTCTCATATAACACTGTTCACTAGAGTCTCTTGGGTACACATCAAAGCACTGCGGTCCTTCATCCCCCACTTTGCTACCCAGCCAGAGCTCCCACCAGATGATCGCCTGGTACTGCAGGTCACAGTGCTGGACCTGCCACAGTTTCTTCATATCAAAGATAAATGTGTCCCCTCCAGCTGTGAGGAGGTGAGGTGGGAGTTGGAACATGCACAGCTGTGTCTCAGAGACTTTGCATTAAACTTGACAAGCCTAATATGGGGGAGGTGTCATCGTCATCATCCCTGTCCCCCCTCTCCCGCTAAAAGGTCCACCCCCAAATTTATTGTGTGGATTGTATGAAGGAAATTCTGAGCTAATGACAGTTCTCTTGTCTTTGGCTCATATGTTCCCTTGCAAAAAAAGAACAACCCTTGGTTCCAATATCTAATTATCTAATCACTGATCAAGTCACTACTTCAATAGACACATTACTGCAATCACAGCTAGAAAACCAATGCTCCTCACAAGGAGAATCATGGAGAGGTGAAGAAAACTTTGCTTTTTTGTAACTATTGCCAGTAATAATCTAGTGAAACTAGTGAGCTTAAAGTGCCAGCTATACTTTCTGTCACCTTGAATCCAATAACAAGTGAAACCACTCTCTGTGGTAAGGACTTTTCTTTGTTCTTTACTTTTGGACACATTCACACAATAGAACTATGAACTATGACTCTGATTTCTAAGCTTATACACAAATAGCTGTTATCTGATTAGAAGGTAAAGACTAAGCTTATGTCCTTAACGTGAATCTGATTTTACTCAGTTTTCACAATGCATTCAGAACTTGAATGAGAGAGAAAAGCATACCTGGCAGAAAAGAGATGATGACCCCTTTACCTTGAAAATATAATTTGAATTCTAAGAGCACAAAGGAAGAGAAATTAGGTCTGTTTTTTATCTTTACCTGAGCTTGATTAGGTCATAGAAAGTTCAGGTAATACTCATGCCTCACAGCCACAATCATCACAGCAGTAGAGAAGCTAACAGAACAGAAAGAAATGAATAGAAATTAAAACTTTTTAACAAATATTCCAGCTGCCTGATTGCAAAGAAAAGGTTCAAAATAAAAACTGTCTAGAAGTATATTGAGACGTTCTGTTCTGATTAGCATCCAAATTATGTAAGTCAGCAGCACACCCAGTGAAAACTATTACCGGAGAGCACTCCATTGACTTAAGATGTTTTGAGAGTATAAGTTTAATTTAAAAACCATGATGACCGTGCATTTAAATATTTTAAGTTATCATTATCATGAGGTATGCATGAGACTGCATAAACAATCTTTCCTGTTGCATTCTTTCCAAAGTGACTAGGTATTTTTGTTTGCTGGTTTGTTTTTTTTAGCTTAATGCCATTACAAAGTGAGGTTGTCCAAATAGACTGAAGAGATTCAGAAGTCAAAGTTGGTATTTGCCATCATTTGCAAAAATTACTACTGGTAAGTATTGGAGTGGGGGGTGCAAGGCAGGTGGGGGAAGAATGGTTAGCCAAAGATTTTCTAACTCTCCAAAAGTGACTGGTGACACTGGACTCTGTTTTTTAAAGACTCCCAAGCTGAAAGCCCAAAATTAAGGTGCACAAAAATGTTTTCTCCTTTTTAGTGTTATATTTATATCTTCAAGTCTTGACTCAGACTGTCCAAATTTCCCGGTAGCCTGTTGAGCTAAAGAGCATATCACTGTATCATTTCATGGCCTAAGCAGAACCATTTAATCTACACAAACAGCTGGGACTATCCAAGCTATTGGAGAGGCCACAGTTGCCCATTGCTTATATTAGGTCAACCAGTTGAAAATTCAGCATAAACAAAGCACAAAAGAGAACAGAACTGACAGCTGTAGTAAGCTGTCAGCTGCAGGAAAGAAGCAATGAACTCTTGGTTTAGAAAATTGCACAGAGAACCAGACATCACTATATTAGATGGCAAGATAAGTTTTCCCAACAGTTCTCTAAAAAGGCTTTAAATTTACATTTACAATTGGTTTTGATGTCTTGGAATCTTATGTCTTTCCTGACTATAAATAACTTGCACTATAAATATACTTATCTTCCCTTGTAAAATGTTTTGATATCTTTTGATGAAAAGCACTTATATGTAGCCTTCTATTTTTAGAGAAGCCTAAGGTGAGATAATTGAGTTTTCAGGTTCTGTGGAGAGGGTTGGCCTTGCATCAAAGAGCTGTTTGCACATTAAAAAAATCTGTCAAGCTCACCACTACTGATTACGGAAAACTAGTAAATCAGCTAGTGATTGGGGAAAGGAAGAACAACAGCAAAATTGCAACAAAGAAATGACATTGATTCCAAGCTGGAGCATGAGTTCTCTGCTCCTGAGAAATTCAACATGCTAAAATTTCTCAAAACTATTCTTGATTTAGCTAATCCAAATGTAGACAGAAATGACACCAGATGAGTCAGGCACACCGTCTGGACTCAAACTCTGAATTTGGAAGTGATAAACTCACAAAAGTTTGCTTTGATGTTTCAATTCAACAGTCAGAGAAAAAGCCAAATTTCCCAGTTAGCTTTCAGTCAACTTGCAGTTGAAAATATCCAAAGGTTAAAAGGTTTGCTGGAGAGACGTGCTGCTGAGATGAAATGTAAATTGTGTAAGAACTCCAGTTTTAACTCTTGTTAAGTTAGTGGAAAAGTCTAGAAAAGACATGGAAAGAACTGATGCGGAAACAGTGTGCAGTGGTTGCTTTCTTCCAGACACTGAAATGCGTATGCTTAGGTCTGGCCAAGTAATGGTAGCTAATGTATGTTCATTGCTGTCCAATGAAATCCTGTAGAGCAGTTTTGATTGCTCAGAAAGTGTCAACAAACAGAAAAAGACAGGCCTCGTTTTCTGACAGACATAGGCAGC
Source organism: Scolopax mira (assembly GCA_004320125.1). NCBI lineage: Eukaryota > Metazoa > Chordata > Aves > Charadriiformes > Scolopacidae > Scolopax > Scolopax mira. The sequence continues at coordinate 8,506 of BJBW01004390.1, forward strand.
CCTGACTCTTGCTGAAACGCCATGAATTCACAACGATGTGGACTGTAAGATGCCAGCTCACAAGGCTTTTTGGTGTATTTGTAACTTCTAAGACATAAGTTTGTACAGCACCTCACACAGCACATGAATGATGAGCTGAGCATTTCTGAATAAAATCTTATTTAAATACCTCTAGTAAATGAACAATATTATCTTCCTCACTGTGGAACTTCTTTGTTCCATTTCTTTTCCTTTTTTGTTGCAATTCTTTTAACCTACAAATGCCTCACTCTGTATCTGTTAGGAAAGAATATCTAAATGAACTTAAACAAGAAATTCTCCGTTCTACTAAGCATTTCACTCTCATCCATGCCCTAGCCTATGAATAAATGACTACAGAGATGTATCTGATTGGGATGTACCATTTTCAAAGGAAGTCAGATGATTTCCACACTTCATTTAATGTATTATTCCACTAATGTAATTCTTAGTACAAAATCAGAAAAACCTTTTCCTTGGGGTGAGTGGGAGGAAGAGCAACATGACCGTGGCCGAGGTAAAATGAAGTGATTAATCATCTGAGACTTAAAAAAAATAAAATTGTAGCCAAAAGGTGTGTGCTGTACCATCTAACATATGAAAGATTGCAGTTTAAGTATCCGAATAACTACTGTGTTTGGAACAAGAATGCACAATGTTGATAATCCTTTTCTGAATAATTGTGTTTCTCCCAGAATTTTTGTGTTGTAATTGACTGGTCTGAAGGTTGCTATGGTAAACACTTAGTTTGTACAGCGCATAGTGTAGGGAGCAGATACAAACTAAAAGGCAGACTTTGTGGTTATTTTTTGTGTATATTAATTGTCAAAGATAAAGACAAGAAAATAAAAAGAGACCTCTGCCAAGAAAAAAAAAGCCACCTCTGCCTACTGATTTCAGTCGAATTGTAAAGTCAGAATTTGACTTGAAGATACTTACATCAGGATTAATAATCATTAAGTTATTACATATTCTTTTCTCCCATCTTGAAGTGCCTGTCACCTCCTTGGGAAACTGATATTCTGACAAGATTTTATTTTTCACTGGCACAAAGGCAATCAAAGAGATGTCAAAATAGTCTTACTATCATTATTATTAGTTATTACTGAGGCCAGGTAGATCCTTAGACCCAAGCTTTTTGATGCTTTGTCACCTGGGTGTTCAACTTGTGGGCCATCAACAGGAGAGCTAGGAGGAAAGGGGTTGCCGGTGAAGATGGAGGCAAAGAAGTTATTGAGAACTTCTGCCTTCCCCTTACCCATTGATACAAGTTCCTCACTGCTTATTAGGGGAGGTACATTTTCTTTAAACAACTTCCTTTTCTGGTTAATGTACCTGTAGAAACCTTTCTTGTTTTTCTTTACATCCCTCGCCAAGTTCACTTCTAGCTGTGCTTTGGCCTTCCTGACCTCATCCCTACACAGCCAGGCAATGTCCCAATACTCTTCCCAAGATGCCAGTCCCTCTTTCCATTTCCTGTGTAGCCCCATCTTGCCCCTCATTTTGACCAGCAGGTCCCAGCTCAACCATGGTGGTCTCTNNCTATAGAGAGCATCCTTAAAGATCTGCCAGCTTTGTTCTTCTCCCTCTGTTAATTTCAGGGTTTCGTTAGTTAGAAGAGGCCCAGTTGGAAAAGTAAAATTACTGAATAGAAAATTAGTTCTGTTTTACCTCAAACCAGGACAGTCCCTAAGGGCAGTTTCCCATGGGGTCCTATTTATTACCTCCTTGAAGAGGTAATAAAGACCTCCTTGAAGAGCTGGAAGTTTGCTTTCTTAAAATTTAGAGTCCTAGCTCTGCTTCTCATGTGCTTAAGACTTCTTAAGACAGTGAATTCCACTAGGGCATGATCACTGCAGTCCATCCCTTCAACTTTGACATCCCTAATGATTTTGCTTGCATTTGTGACCAACAGGTCCAACAA